>JAQFZZ010000134.1:0-30073 GCA_034696405.1 Isotoma caerulea | reverse complement strand
GACCCCTTAGGTCACAAAAGGTCAAATTTCAAGTTTTATATATTTGGATAGGTCTTGACGAGTATGTCATGCTTTGATATGCATAACAGACGACAGACAGACAGATATCACACACAAACACACACTGTGTCTTAGAGATTTATAATTCTCGAATTCAGTTCAAGCGCTCCCGCACTTGCTTATACTGTTTACCAAGAGTTTATTAAGATTATAAATTCATGACATTTAATATCATAATAATATTAGTACCTATGTATCTGATCAGATATGCATAACGGCTTTGTCTAACAAATCTTCATAACGGCTTTAGTTTAGTTCTCTAACAAATCTGCATATTATGGGTCCTTTTTCATTCAAGGGTATAGACCTTTTCCAGGCTTTGGTTGCTATGTAATTTTCTGCAGAAAGCTTGGGGGATTTTTTTAACATTGGGGGAAACTTTTTGAAGATCCCTATGCTGGCAATGCTATTTTGACCAAATTCGGTCCTATGCCCTGAGAACAAGGTAGGCCCTAAAATTAAGGATGACAAAACAAAATGGTCGTATTTTTTATAAATTTAAAAATTTTATCCCCCGAGATTTCGGTTACTGGGGTGATTCACGGGACGATCCCGTAAAATCTGACTTTACGTTTTTAGCGGAAGTGTCCTACCCCAAGATAAATAGACACGGTTGCTACTTTAGCAACCGTGTCTATTTATCTTGGTCCTACCCCTACCTAATCTAAGAGGGATGCTGTAGCTAGGGAGTTTTACGGACATAGGGAATGAGCTAATTCTGGGGTCTGATTAGTCTGATACCTCATCCACAGAAATGAGATATTGATATGCAATATCTCATCTAAATAAAAAATTCAATTACACTAAACATACAAATGCTTAACCAGACAGTTTATATTTATTTTTATGATTCTTATGGAGTAGCGCAAAAATAGTGATGCAGAAAAGATCGTAGAGGTTTAAATGTATGCTAAATAACTTAATACACTAATTACGCAATCATTATTACGTTGTAGGAGCTAAACTTATTCGTAAATGAAATGCTTTCTGCTGCAATCTAAGGTTAAGGTCAATTATAAGGTTATACATAAATATAAACATATCAACGATTCATTGATGAATATGAAACCTGTTATTTAGTAAAACTTCTAATTACCAACCACATGCTTTTCAAAAAAGTGTACACCGATTTTCTGTTAACGTAATTAGCTGTGAAAACTGCCCATGTTTATCTTTTCATACTGTGGTCCTTTAAAGAAGGTTCATTTACAGTTAATTACATGAAATCTCCGTATCATAATTTGTATTTTGTGCAAGTCCTAAAAAACATAAAAAGCTGTACCTTCGATCACGGCTAAATTACAAATTAAACAACCTTAACGGTAATTTTAATACCAGTTTATTTTTGGATCTTATTTATTCAAAATTCATCTTAAACAGTTACTGCTTATAGACGTAATAAAAACTGAAGATAACGTAGAACTTGTTTTTAAATAACATGAACTTACAGCAATATACGTAATGGATAATTAATTAAATTGCACTGCAGTATGATTATTTTTTATAAATAATTGTAACTGTAACACATTTATTTCATAGGAGCATCAGAGTTCAGTTCCTTCAGATCAGAATCAATTTCCAGAATCTGAAACTTAGCATTTGCAAAATTGCGACTTCCAAACTTCCAATGAAACATTTGTAGTTTAAAACATTTATTAACAAACTAGAAAAATGCACATGTAAAATTCTGTAGGTAGTAGATAGAATGATCGAACGTTACACAATTTCAAACTAAATAACTTAAAAAATTCGGCGAGTTTTGTCACCAGAGCTTATATTGAACAGAAATTCAATTGTGTACAGCAAATTGGCTCAAATTCACACGTTAATGACCCACATTAATAATTAACTCAACATAAAGAACTTAACTCAAAAAATGTACATTTATTTTTTACAATCTATCGAAATTTGTACAGGGAGAAAGATATTTCATTAAAGAGTTTGTGAAACTAAATAATTAATGATCCTTGGTTCGTAAATATATAAATAAGGAGCATTTTTTACGAAACTTAATTCTTTTGCAAAAAAAGAGGTTAAGCAAAATCAAAATATTGCAAAGTGTCATCTGTATTTACATTTATAGGAGGATAAAGATAAGAAGCTGCGTTTTGAAATTCAACAGACGAGGACGACTTTTTTATCAGTTTGATTAAATCTTTTGATGAAGCATCCTTTGGCACTAAATCATTGGATATCATGGATTCAAGTAAAGCTTGAAATGAAAACACTCCGTAGGCTAGAGGAGTACTATCTGATAAAGAATTCAAAAAGCTTTCGAGAAAACAGTTGATAGATGCAAGTAATGCATCCAGTTCTTGGTTTGAAAGTTTCTTATTTTTTGAAAACTTTTGCACTAATTCCTTTAGCACTTCCATTGACAATTTGTTTTTGTTTAGTAATATCGGAGTAAGTTTACCACCTTGCAACCTCCGGCAGTAAGGTCCCCATGAGTCGCGTCGCCTAACTTGAGGTCGACGTGGTACAATCGTTTTTTTGTTTTTGTTACTTGACCCGTGAGAACTTCTGATTTGTGCCTTGGACACAGATGCATTTCCTAGAACTATAGGTTCTGCAGAATCACAGGTTTGGTTTTCGCATTCAGATTCATCAGCTTGATCTACAGATTCAGCGTCCTCGGCTTCTACTACAGATTCAGAGTCATTAGCTTGATCTACAGATTCAGCGTCCTCGGCTTCAACTTCGGATTTAGAGTCATCAGCTTGATCTACAGATTCAGCCTCCTCGGCTTCTGCTTCGGATTCAGAGTCATCAGCTTCGTCTACAGATTCAGCATCCTCGGCTTCTGCTTCGGATTCTGAGTCATCAGCGTGATCTTCAGAATCGGCATCCTCGGCTTCTGCTTCAAATTCATCAGCTTGATTTTTAGATTCAACGTCCTCGTGTTCTGCTTCGGATTCAGAGTCGTCAGCTTGGTTTTTAGATTTATGAAGTTGGGCCTGCTTTTTGGATTCATCAGCAAAGGTTTTGGATAAAGATTCATTAGATTGGGTTTGGGATTCAGATTCAGAATCTTTGGTTTGTTCATCAGATACAGAGTCATTAGATTCGTCTTCGGATTCAGAGTCGTCAGATTGACCTTCAGATTCAGTGTTGTCGGCTTCTGCTTCGGATTCATGTTCGTCAGCTTGATTTTCGGATTCAGTATTATTGACTTCAACTTCAGATACAGAGTCAACAGTTTGGTCTTTGGATTCATGAGCTTGGACTTGTGTTTTGGATAAAGATTTAGCTTGCGCTTTGAACTCATATTTATCAGCATGGGTTTTAGATGCTGATTCATCAGCTAGGGTTAGGGATACAGGTTCAGAATCACAGGTATGGTCATCTGATACAGAGCCTTTAGATTGGTCTTCGGATTCAGTATCCTTGGCCTCTGCTTCAGATTCAGAGTCAACAGCTTTGTCTTTGGATTCATGAGCTTGGAATTGTTTTTTGGATTCTTTAGGTAGACGTTTTGACACAGATTCTGAATCATTGTTTCTGGCTTCGGATTGGTCATCCATTTGAGACACAGATTGATCTTCATTAGCTCGGATTTTGGATATAGATACATCAGTTTGCAATTCAGATTCCATTTCATCGCCCCGAGCCTCGGATGTACATTTTTCTGCACTGGTATGGGATACAAATTGATCTTCATTAGATTGTGTTTGGGATTCAGATTTATCAGATTGGATTTTGGAAACAGATACATCTGTTTGGTAATCAGATTCCGTTTCATCGCCTCGGGCCCGGGATGCAGATTTTTCTGCATCGGTGTGCGATAAAGATTGATCTTCATTACTTTGGGTTTTGGATTTAGATTCATCAGATCGGATTTTGGATACAGATTTATCAGCTTGGGGTTCAGATTTCGATTCATCGCTTCGGGCTTCGTATGTAGATTTTTCCACATCGGTTTGCGACACAGATTCCTTAGCTTGGGCTTCCAATTGAGATATATCTTCAGTTCGGGATAAAGATTCATCAAATTGGGCGTTGGATTTTTGTTCATTGGCTTGATCTTTCGAAGTATGCTTTTTTAGTTGAGGTTCCGAAGAATCTTTATTACTTGGAGGTTCACCAGTTTGCAAGACATCTGGTTGACTGCTGGTGGTACGAAAACTGGACTTTCCTAACAACGAACCTCCGTTACTACATTGAGTTCCCAAAAAACTTCCATAGACCTCCAGCGCATTCGTATTACTTTGAGATCCACTGAGAGGGTTTTGAGATGCTTTGCGTTTTCGAATAGGCTTTTTAAACTCTATTACATAATTGGTATTTTCAATGTCTGGAGTTCCTGGGGACGAAGTGACTATGTCAATATGAGGCAAGCGAGACGTTAAATTAAGAATACTTTTGGGAATTAGCCTTTTTTTGGACTGACTACTAGCAGCCCCTAAGACATTCGGCATACAAATTGCCGGCCGTCGACGTTTACTTTGTTTTTTAAAATTCCAGCTTGGACTAGACTTGGATGCTGAGGAAGCGGATTCAACTTCTTTGTTTTCCGCATCTGTTGTATGACGTTCAGTTATAAGTAAATCTGGTGACAAAGGTCGTTTTATACCTTGACCTTTATTGAATTTGTTATCCGACTTTTTTCCAGTTGCAAAGAGATTTCTTCGCATTCCATTTTCTTGTGATGACACTGGTGTAACTGCAGCATTAAATAAACTTGTATTTTTATTAGCTGACCCTCTGGTATTTGACAATGGGGTAGACGTTTGATGCTCCCAATTCGATTCCTCTAGAGTCGTTTTTTTGGAGCCGTGTGCATTTGATACTGAAGATTAGAAAAGCAGAAATGTCAGATAACTTCAAAACTGAGACATTTTTAATAATATATTTTTTTTAAATACTAAATAAAGTAAATAGAAACTTAGAATGTACGCACAAGATTTTACGCAATTTGAAGACGTCCGTGGTATACGTGGACGCAAGAAGCGTTCACTTGCTCCGTTAGTATTCTGTGGTACTTTTTCAAAATCAAGTTCCAATGTTGTAATCGCTAAATTTAATTGTTTAAAAAATTATATAGCTTTCACATTTTATATTTTTACAAAAATAAAAAATAAATCACTGAAACATGAAAAATATTTTTACATTTTTACCTTTTTTCACGGATGGGTGATCCTTATTACTTATGTCTAGTTGATCCAAACCTTTTGTATTGTCACCTGTAACTTGAGCGTTACGCATAGCAATGATAGAAGCTCTTGATGCAGAAGGAGCTACAAAAAATAATTTTTAAACTGTTAACAGTAGAACAACAGTGCTTCCAAACTTTAGTCTTCGAATCTACAATCTAGCTATTTCAATTATGGAAGTAGGGATGGTCATCCGATAGAGCTAAAAATTTGGAATTAATTAACTACTTTAAGTATTATCATATTTTACTTACCCCGAGTCCGAGTTTCTGGAAAGGGTTGTGGTCTTACTAGAATATCTTGTTTTTGATGCTTTTCTTTCTCTTTTAACTTCTTTCGAATTATGTCCTTTTGTGTGTCCGTATCATATCCGAAACTCTCTCGTGGTCGTAATAATGAAACATCTGTGTCGCTTTCACTTTTGGATACTATCCATTTCACAAAAACGAAGTTTATAAGACCATTATGATCGTTACTGATAACATGTGATAACTATGTCCATGCATTGCTGTTATACTTACGCTCACGATTGCGAGTGATTGGTCCCCGAATTTCATTTCTTGTTTCTGTTTCTTTACGGTTTTTCCTTTTTTGTTTAAGTATGGCTTTTTGTGTATCCGTATCATATCCAAAGCTTTTACTAGGCCTTGGAAGTGAGTAATCGGTATCACTATCCGTTACTGCTCGATCTATATACAAATTCTCAAGTTCAGTAGGTCATTTAAGAATTGAAAAAGAAAAAAAAATAATTTACTCTGATTTTGAAAGCCAGTAGGTAATGCTCCTATAATTGCATGTCTTCTAAACGCTGCTTCAGGATCTTTGCGAACGTTTTCTCTTATTTTTGCCATTTCCGTCTCTGTGTCATTGTTCAGACTTTTCCCCGGCCTTGGAATGGAATCATCTGTGTCAATTTCACTTTCACAGCTCGTTTCTGTTTATATATCGTAAAATTGAATTAGTTTCACATCTTTAACTGAAAAACTTGAATGCAAAATACAACCAGCAGCTGTTTACATGTTAAATTTAGCATAACAGAAAAAAAATGTTTAATAAATGCCATATTTTAGCAGAGAATGCTTTCATTGCATTGATTTGATGGGTTTAAAACTATGTGTAAATTGATATTTTTAGACAATACATATTAGCAGTGAACAAGGTTGGCAATTTTGGACACCTAAGCCGGTCCCCAGACAAATACAGCTCAAGCAATGTACAAATACAAAATATGACATTTAGTATTTTTCACACATTAACTCGTAATAAAGAGTTAAATAATGGTAAAGTACGTACTCTGCTTTTCAGTTTCGACGTTTTTTGACCGTTTTCGTCGATTACGTTTGTTGCCTACTGGCAAAGGCGCTTTGGATTTATCGTTTACCATCGTTTCTCCCAACTGCATCGTCTTCGATCCAGCAGAACTTCTGGTGATCATTTGACTTGTTCCTTTCTTCATGTTATTTAGTATCTTCTCTTGTTACTGGCCAACGCTTACGACATCCGCTGTGAACAATCAGCAATATTAGTACGATTTAGAAATGATGAATGAGAACAATTTATAATTAACAATTACAATTTAGTGTTTTGATTAATTTAGAACTAGACATTCACAATACACAATATATCAATTATAAGCAAGCTTTCGAACGATAGCTACGAGGATTTCTAAGGTTTGTGGGTTTGGACACTTCCCTTCCCACTTCCTCTCAACTCAATTTAGCAGAATCAACCAAGCCCTTTAAATAAAAAAATGTAATTGCTAATCGTTAATTCTTGAATTTAATTTATTTTAATTCATCTATCAACTTGACGCCAGATTTTCGTCCCATACACCATAGCACATAGTCCCATGAATCCAATGGCAACCGAAATGTTGGAGAAAAGATAAAAGCAAAAAGATGGACCTGCGAATGACTTAGAGAAAAGAACCATATACTATATCGATATAGTATATGGTTCTTTTCTCTAAGGCGAATGAAGGTAAGGTGATTTACGGTAGGATGGCAGGAGATAAGCTTAGACTTTTTGAGTGGAGGGAGATTGTGGAGAATTTCATGGGTTTTTGTTTGGTTCTATTTTGAGTGTGACCCAAGTACAAAGTATAAAGGAAGAAATTTAAAAAAGGAATTAAGAAATTATTCATAATGTGTCCAAACCTTAGAAATCCTCGTAAAGTTCGAAAGACCTTGATTATACATTATGCATTATAAGCCACTTCACACTTAGCAGACAGTGTACAGTGTACAGACCAACTCCTGTCAACTGTCATTTACCTCCGTAACACGTAAAGAGAGCTGACCCCAGCTAATGTTGAATGTGGAATGTGAGTGAACTGATGATTTGAAATTGAACTTCCTTTATTTTCAGAGTATTTAAGTTGTCTGGGACTGTCACATCGTCACATGTCTATTTTTTCAGTTCGTGATTTAGAATTCGTTCACGGAACTTCAATACAGTTTGAAATTTGCAAATGTGACATGTATGTTGATTGTCGATGGACCTAATTCATAATTTGTATGTGAAGGCTGATTTGTGGATGTTGTACTAAAAAGTATGTTTGTGTTGATTGATTGTAGCAATTGCATTGGCGGTTACCTTTTTCTCCCGCTGACACAATTCTCAATTACTTTTTATCGATGTTTTTTTATCTTCCACTTGGCGCCGCATGATAAATAAAAAAGAGTAACATTTAGCATCAACTCACCTAAGCCTGGCTAGCTCAGTCGGTAGAGCACGAGACTCTTAATCTCGGGGTCGTGGGTTCGAGCCCCACGTTGGGCGCTCTTTTTTGCTCCAGTGCCGTGCCGTAGTAGAGAATGTTTAGATGAATGAAATTATGAATTAGATGCAATGAAAAATGAAATACAAGATATTCTGTATATTTTAATTTTTTATTAATAATTAAAAAATAGTCCAATTCCAATTGCTGGAATATCGACTTTAAAAAAGTTAAAGACAAAGATTAACTGGGGTCAGATGCGATCGATATGCGATGCGATAGTTATGATGATATTGACAGAGATGCAGTAACAGCAGTGAGATAAGATATATTATACATATATTATATTAGAATTATTATATGTATAATTTTATAGATTTTAGAATACATGCATGCACTACCACTTTTTAAAAGTCCTTCAAGCATTCGGATTCGGAAATCGGAATTCGGTTCGGTTCGGATTATAGAGAATAGAGACTATAGAGATAAGAGGATGAGATGAGGATGAGACATGAGACTCAAATCGAATGAATACACTCGAAGACTAATCTCAATCTCAAATCTCAAAATGCCTCATTTGTTACTCGAAGACTACAATCTCAAAATGCCTCATTTGTTAAGTTTCATCCATAATACCAAGTCAAGAATCAAGAACCAACTATCGGCTTTGGTTGTATGGTTTCATTTCATCGGTATTGGTCGGTCGGTAATATTATCGTTATCAATGATATTGATAACATAATTATGACTATAATGATTCATTAACCATAATTGCTTCGTCACGATACAAGGAATAATCGAAATCGCATCGCAATCGCAATATTCGCAACAGCCAATAGCATAAGCTTTCACAAAATACACTATTTTTGGACCTAACAGAAGTTATAAATCTTCTAAATGTGAAATGCTCATTAGATAAAAGATATTCTCTGCTAAATGCTAAAAGTATCTTACCGACGCTCGAGATACGCATTTAAACATGCCTTTCAGTTTCAAATTAAAATCCATGAAATATTATAACGCATGTATACAATCATGATTTCATGAGCCGAGAATTTTTTCACATTTTATGTAAATGCGGCGACAGAGTAAATTTTATTAATTTATAATTTATTACAATAGAACTTACTTACGGTGGTGGAGGGGAGGGAGAGGCCGGGGGGTTAGTTTTGTAGGAGTGGGAAGTCCTGCCTAGAAACAATCGCGAAAGAATCGATTATTATTCTGCAGTATAATAAACAATAAGGTGCATAATAATATGCATACCTGTGCTTGTGCTTCTACAGCCTAAGTTTTATAACTTTAACGCTGGGTTGGGTAAATTTTATTAAATCGTTAGTTATATAACTTTCACTTTCTTTATTCATCTCACATTTTCACAATCTCGCAACAAACGATGCAATCAATACACAACACAATAGTAAACAATGAACCGTAGAATACTACAACACAAATGGGAATCTTGGCAAGTGATAGGAATGAGAAGACGTGCGAAAGTGACTTAGGATTGGTTGTGGTGTGGTACATGAAAACAAACTGAAAAACACTTTACTGCACAGCAATTTTAAGTTTTTGTATAATAGTGATTCATCATTCAGTTGAGACTAAAGATAAATCTAACATGAAACTTCTACTACATACTAAATACCTTTTCCATCTTCACTTCAAATGTGAAATGCAAATTCTCAAATGCCCCAATCCTTAAATATTTTTGCATTCGCATAGATCTCGCAATTTATTATTATTATTTCGCTAGAAAGAATTACGGCAAACATTAAGGGTACTTATGTGCATATAAAAATGAGATGTCTATGGGTTTTACCGTGGGTTTTACAAGGCATTTCAGTAGTTGAGTTTAGTAATAATCAGTATAAGATTAGAATAAAATTCAGTATGTATGTTTAAGTTTTCTTTAAACCTTATTATTTTAACAAATGAACGTTATGTCAGTCAGTCTCAGGCTCAGTTATGAAGAAACAAGAAAAGAAAATCATAATTTAACATCCTTGTTTGTAAATACCAGTCTTCAAATTCAAACATTACAAAAAGATGATAGAAAGAATATTTGAATACGGTGATAAAGTCCTGTTGGTTGGTGTCTCGCTTATATGATATTGTCAGTGATAGTAGTTACTATTTAATTAAAGTCATACGAAGATGCTCACCATGTCACGATCACGATACGATGTCTTGAATTAATATTGCATTTGCCTTCTAATTCCTTAAGTTCCTCAGGTCCTTCAGTCAGTTACTGACTAGCTGGGCAGCGATTAACTTCATTTCATTATTCTCTTTAAATATCGTAATTTTATACCTTCACATTACATAGAACGCACCTTATCGTAGATAAGAACACATTCTAATTTCTGACATTACATTGTAATTTACATTTATACAAAATAAATAATAAATTATCATTGTATGTATCCCCAGTCAAGATCCTGTGTTCCCTGTTTGTAATGTAATAAGTCAAATAATCTTATTTATACACTTGAATTCACTTGATTGATAAGTCGATATTATAAGGAAATACAAATTATACACATCTATTCATCATAAGAAAGGTGTTTGTTTTAGCTCTAAGCTCTTAGCACTTAGGCTTATGCTGAATCCTGCCTGATTCCTGTATTACTTAAATATTATAGGGTTTTATGTCAATCTCGGTAAAAAAAACCCAGTGAATCCACCTTGAAGTAATCAAGAAAGAACTGACATTTTAAATTTTTATACAGCTTTGTGCAGTTTTTACATTATAACTTGTTGCCAGCTAACTCTCGAGTTTTTAACTTATCAACCGCTTTTTGAGATAACCAGTAGAACGAAGGGAGGATAGACGTCAGAATCAGAATGTATACGCTTAAGTTTTTATTGAATGTGAGTTCTACATTCTACATCCAACCAAACCTAATAATCCATACACGTTGAAAACATGAAATATCATTGATTTTGAATTAAATATGTTAACTCTTTGATTTAGAATTTATCTATCCTGCTGATTGTACTAAACATTTTCCTGGCGAAGGCGTATCCGGTACCTGATTCTGAGACCGCTTACTTAAGCCAGCCCAATCGAGAATTTGGATTGGAAAGGTTTCTTGGACTAGGAGTGGTAGTTCCCTATCCATATTTTCAAAAGTGAGTAGAGTTGTGTAGTTAGTTAACCTAACCTAAGCTGAGCTGACAACATAAAAACCGAGAGTTTAGATCTTTTAAATAATAATGATTCTAATATTTCTTAACTACCGTTTCTTTCAGGCCGAGGCATAGGTATCCTGTGTATGATAGAAGCGGACGAGGCTATCTAGCTTATGGATACGGAGGACCACAAACTTATAGATACACGGAATTCAACCCTGTTGATGGACACCATTAACCATTAATTCAAAAGCTTATCATGGAATTTTTATGATTTTGACAAAAATAGATGTACAAATGCATCAATTATAAATTACTATTTTAACTTTAAAAGCCATTTGAATTACAAAGGTTTATATAGTCTATGCAGACCTAGTAAAAATATTCAGCGAATTATGGAAGTGCCAAAATATGAATAAAAATGCATCTAGTATTGCCATAAAACTGCCAATTAATCAGATTTGTTTTTTCATGTTTTTAGTACAACACTATTTCTTTTTAAACGTATCTTTGAGTTTAATTAAAATTTATGAGTTAACAATTTTTTCAATACAAACGCAATGCACCATTACATATATAAAAAGAAAAACCAATACACTGTCATAGTATGACCATACAATTTATTAATTTTGATTGCATGGTTGTAGATGGAATTTTAATGGTAGTTCCAGGGCACCGATTAGTCTTGAGGTCGAGAAATAAATCACAATCAGAAAAAATATACTTTTTGGAATAGTTTTCGTCATTCGACTTAATCCTTCAATGCATGCTATAAAGTTTGACATGCTAAGAATTGTTGGCATTCATTCCCTTTTCCTACTGGATAAGAAAGCTTCTGCATTTAATACCTTTTATTACGTTACGTGACGTCTCCTATGAAAATATGTAGTATGAAAGATAGTTTTGGCTGATTCCTTAAGTATATAAATCATAATTGCAAAAGTTAGAAATCCAGTATAGCTGATTTAGTTTTTAGTATTATAGATAGTAATAGTTTAATAATAATACATTAAATGTATAGCCTAATATTAAGTTTCGAGTGAGAGGACAGGACAGAAAAAATATAATGTGAATCGGCAGTGACTCATTTTTATAAAATTGTTTGGAATTTAGCAAATAGAACAACTTCTTGTAAGTACAGTCAAATGTTCAAGATTTTTGAATTTTGAACATGATATGCGTATCATTCGTCGCGTTGAAAATTATTTATAATCGTAATTTATGCGACACTGTACCTTTTCATCGAGTACAAAGGAAGCCCTGACTTTGGTTGCTGGATGCATTTCAATGAAGAAATACTCCGATAGTGCCCATAATAATTTACACTAGTATCAGTTTGCTCATCTCCTTCCGCTTCAGATCTTGAATATCGTTTTTCGAGATTCGAGTTGAAGAATTGTTTGACAATTCGTGTAAAAGTTTCTTCATTCCAAATTTTTGACCCCCTATTCCACTCCTGATAGCAAACCCCGTCACCATGATTGATATTTCCATCTGCATTGTCAAGACCCAGCTTTATTCTACTTTTGGCACTCATACGGGCTTTCCACATATTTTCGGATGCTCTATAATTAAACTGATGTTCCATATTTAGGCGTAAATTCGATGAGATGACATCAGTTTCATTCTCTTTTTTCAAAATCATTTCATCTGTTTCAACCGATCCAGAAAATCCTTCTTCCGTTTCTTGATCCGAGTCATAGTGCATTGGTGGTAAACTAAATGCAGATGAATTTGTAAATACAGGGTTGCTACAAATGTTGGGCGATGTTGTCAACGAGGAGTAAGTTCCAATATTATTAGCTGTCATCATAGCTTTGGTCATAAAAAATATTTGAGGGGCCATAAACGAGGAAGTCAGCATTGTAGCAATGAGCGTAGCGTAAGTCAAATATGCTGCAGAAATAACCTGACAAATTAAAAATAAAAACCAACATTAACGTCAACAAATTCTATTCAACTGGAAACAAGCTAAATCAATTAATTAGCAGATTTTCTAAGATGTGGAATATAAAACACTCAAAAAATCAAAATTCCATCGCAAAATAAATTCTAATCTTACCTTGATGCAATAGTCATATAAAGTTGGCCATATTAAATTCCACGCAAGTAATGTATTTGTCAAATTTCCAAGTTCAGTGTAGGTGAACCACCCGCGACGCATTCCTTGGTCCAGTGCCAGTTTACTTTCTAATCTCTTAAGAAGTTTATCATATTCGCCTTTCCGTACATTGACTCTCCAGTCCTTTTATGAATCAAAAAAAATAATCATCACATTTATAACCTGACCTTTACATCCATAAGCTTAAAAATGTATGTCAGTCACCAAACATTATAATACATATAGTGATAGAGAGAGGTATAATTTAAATGAAAGTTATACACTTACTATTGCAGTTAGGAATTGTAATTCCAGTTTATTTAATTTTTTTAAATCCAACTGTGCGGAAGTGGCCCATTCATCGTTAAATATTCCTAAGTCCTCTCCGTCATCTTGAATGAATTTGCTCGCCACTAACTGAAATGTCCAATTAAAACATTAGTGATCGATGTTTACTTCGGTTTACAATATGACATGACATTCATAACGGACTGTCAAAATACGTACATTTTCTTTGTGACAAAAAAACAGAGTTATGCCTTGTTATAAAAAAATTTGTTCCTGTAGAATTAGAACTATCCATGAAAAATATAACATTCCTCAGTCCTCACATTTTAGACCATCGAAACAGTAACTACTGCCCATAAGTATCAAACCCCTATTCCATTTGCACCTCGAATCACAATTATTGAATATTTTGATTTTGACGCTTTGAGATATCTCAAAAGCCTATGTCTGATTTTGTAAAACTGATTGTGAGCTTTGGAGTTTAAGTCTATTTACAAGGCTTAAGAAGGCTCTGATCTGAAGAGGTCAAAAATCCAAAATCATCATGGCAAGGCATAGTATATGCAGCAGCGCTTGACATTTGGAATGACATAATCTAAACTAACCAGAGAAACCACGAACAATTCCGAAGGCTTGATAGTGTTGAGGTACCCAGGATTGTGCGATGAAAGTCGTTCCAAGTAAATAAGAGCCATAATCAGTGCCGTTGGAGATACACAAGCGTTCCTACCAATTTCTGCAGCCATTTCCACATCCAAAAATTCCAAAGTATCTTTTCGAGCCGAACGAGCAAACGTATTTACCGCCAGCACTATACAATATTAAATATTATAATTATGTTTTTAACTAATTCATGAGAAGAACAAGAGTTTACAATAGTTAAAACGAACTTGTCAAAGGCAGCGACGGTCGAGGTGTTGAGGGCAGTTTATTGGCAAAGTACAGCGTTTTGGCCATTCTTGAGCACAAATCAGTATGTTCTTTAAAAGACTCTTCATCTGTCTCAGACTCAACCGTTTTAGTTGTAGGCTCACTATTAAGCTTAAGCTTGTTATCTTCCGCTCTTGTCATTAACTTAGCAGACGCGGACGCTTGTGTCTTTGTTTTAATGCTGCTGCTACCGCTTTTCCTAGAAATCTTACGACATGACCTTCCAGAGCCTGGTGTCTTGAGACGGTATTTACCTCCCAGCATAGCAGCCGAAACTCTAGATGAGTCCGGAGCCATTTTGGCACGCCCAAATTAAGCTGCTTTTCTATAATATCACAGCAGCAGATTGTTGAATGATTTACTCGCAAACACTTTGACTTTGATCACTACTAAAAACCAAAAACGCGATGGTCGTTCGTCTCTTTTCCCGTAAACCGTCACACGTACAAAATGAGGACAATTGTATTTTTTATTTGATTAAATCTTCTATCCCGTCAGCCGTTACCTGTGTAAACAAGCATAATAACATAAATTCAAAATTCAAAATTACATAATTCGCAATTTATTATTACTTTAATACATAATATTATAATTTATAACGTTGAACGTGGTGTACATTTTACATATTTTAACCTTTAACTGTCAACTGTCACTACACACTATAATTCATTCCAAATCACAAATCCAAAATCCAAATTAAAATACCACCATGTGCCATGATGATTAAATAAATTATGATATATTTCATTTTTGAAAAGGAAAATTCGAAAGGATGGTGGATGGAAATTTCGAAAAAATCTTTCAACGGAGTGTAGAAATTTGAAAATGAAAATCTTATGCCTACTTATCTTATCTTAAACTACGTACAAGTTAGGTAACAACGGAGAACAAAGGGCATAAGATTTTCATTTTCAGATATATATTTCATATTTATTTCGCAATTCGCATGCAATGCAATGCCCAAAGCTGAAAGCAAAAAATAGTGAATAGTGAATATCATTATCAATTAACAATTCACAATTCATCAATGATGAATTGTGATGAATGTGCATGATGACATCATTGATTGTGCATTGTTTGATTGATATTAATTTAATAAAATTTACTATGTACTAACAACTAACTTTGAACTTACTATCCAACTTCACACTTTTCATACTTTACGTTTACACTACTTTATACTTGTACTTACAAATGACAAATTAAAAATTACAATGCAATACACAATACAAATAACTACACAAACTATAAGACACATAAACTATAACAAGCAACACTGACAACTGATGACTGAACACAAAACAACTTTGCTTTAAATTATTGATTTTGGACTTATTATGTATTATTATTAACTTTCCACTTCACACTTGGTGGGCTTTTGGCTTTGCACTTTGTGCTTTGTCAGAATATGAAATAGTAATTCATAATTATAACGACTAATGAAATTATGAAATACAAAATACAAATTAGGAGACCACACAGAATTGCGTTTTAAATGTGCAAAATTATTCAAAACAGTTCGAATAAAAAAATGTGTTTAATATATTTAATAAGTATGACTCACCTACATACATTCTCGTTCGTTGCTTGTGTTTCTCTCTTTCTTTCAACCTCGATGCGAAATTTCCCCTCTCTGTTAAAAAATTCCATCCATATCTGCACGATGAAATATAAAATATAGAGTTTTTCTATGTGCTAGAGTGAGTGAATGCTGTTCGTATCGTGATATGTTATATGTTATCGTCACTTTACTATCTGTACTTTTTTGTACAGTCTAGTCAAGTCTACAGGCAGGCGCGCAGGCTCTACTACACACACAAAAATGTTGATCTTATACACTGAAGAGGGACGGATCTCTATTCTGTGGATCTTATACTAATAGAATAGCGTTATGGTCACAGAATAGAGATCCGTCCCGTTGTTCTGTGTGGTATTAATGGTAATATTTCATATACATAATACATAATTCTGCTCATCTCTTCCGCCTTTGCACTGCATCACACAGGCTTTCTTTGTGAGTTTTAAAACCAGTTTCATTCTTTCTCGTTTTTGGAAAGCTGCATTGCTGCATGATATCACATTATTGCGTGCATTTGGTTTGTGTATGAAAGAGTTGTATCGCTTTGCCCCGAGTGCATTGTTTCCCTCGTGTCAATTCATAACAAAAATGCGCGATATGGCTGAGTCTCTCAGTCAAACATCCATTTAGTGCAAAGTGCAAGAGGATTTTCAATTTCAACTTTTTGTTTATTTTTTTCCCTTATACGGATCTTTGCTTTGAAATTTTCAAAACTTTTTCTTTTTGTTGTCACCTTCCTAATGCGAAATTTTGCGTTTCAAGATTATTTTATAATAGAACGTGTGGATATGTGTTAGGTTTTTGTGTTTTAGGTATCAAATCACAAAACCCTATCAGTATCTATGCACTATCTATGTGCTATGATATGATACGATAGATGAGGAAGTGTGAAGTGGGAAGTGGGAAGAGACTGCTAAAACAGCTGAAAGACGACTAATTTACTGATTTCAAGCACTCTGATGTTGGGATGTTGGATGTGTGATGTGCTGCTGTGAAGACCTGCTGAACTGTGAACTGCTGATGTATAATTTGTGAATTAGTGATTAGTAACAATTCTGCTGAACAACCACTTTCCAATGGCTTCTGCTTCACCGTTCCAACAAGAATTTGTTTTCGAAGAAAGGCAAAGCTTTCTAGATGATGCAGAACCACGACCTCCTCCAAGGGTTCCACGTATTCCAATACCTTTCAATATGATGGTAAGTCCCTAAATTTCTAAATAAATGTGCCTTTGTACATTAATCATTAATTCATATTTAATTGCAATTGACATATTTATAATAAATAACAAATGGATCATCATTATGGTGTAAAGGAAGTTCAAGTTCAAGTAACCATTATAGTATGTAACTGATGACTGATGCAACTAATTAAGTGAAGTGGTAGGTTATAAATACAAAATACGTGATATTCGCACTTTTTTTCATTTACAGGAAGTGCCAAGACCAAAGGTCCCAGATGTATCTCTGATATTTGATTCAGCAGGTACAGCTATTTCTAACGCTAAAGCTTTTCACACTACCCATTCTTCAAATTTTCCAAGTAACATGAGCCCACAAAGTAGCATCATCAATCAAAATGCGGTAGGGCTTTCAAAGCTTGGAGAAAAAAATATTCATGAAGATATTGAAGCAAACTGTAAAGAAAATATACAGAACGTTAATATTCACCACGATATGGATATCAAAATAGAATTGAATGCATTGGCTGTGGAGATAAAGAGTCAAAAAGATACCATTTCTAAAATGGACGAAAAGCTCGAGAAAATCATACACTTCCAGGAGAAATTTTTGTCTCAGCTTTTTCTGAAAGGTATACTATATTTGTTTATTGTTTCTGTTGCCTACACCTTTTTGAGTAATTTGAGGCTTTTCTTCAACCGGCTTTGGATCTAGACATTTTTTAATTTCAATTTGTGCACTGCTTTGACGGTCCGTTTTTTTCATATCAGTAGTACCTACCCTACAAAAATCTCATCTAAATACTAAATATATTTGAAGAAAATCTTTGTCCTAATGCCTAAATATCATTCATTTGTATGGAAGACACTAACGAATACATCGTAAGTAGCTAAATCTGTTTGAAATTGTTTATAGCAAAATGAAAATGATTATCCATTTTGGTTTAGTACTGTTACTATCAATAACTGATAAATGCCATTTAAAATTCAAAAATACGTACCTAAATATTATCATTGAAAAAAATATTAATATTACAGGATCTGCCATATCAAAAGAAGTACAAACAGATAAAACACCACCGAGTGGACGTTCTTCCTCAAACACTTCGCCCGAGACGGTGGCAACAAATTTTAAGGTATCGAAATCGAAACAACAAAATGAATTTGCTGATCAACAGACCCGATCAGAAATCCAAAACAAAAAGTCTTCCCCATTTCGACAGCCATTAAAAGGTCCTCTAGGACGAGTGAAGACAATGGAAAGAAATGAAGAAGATCTATCTGCAATACTAAAGGATATTCAGCTTCCGAACATGAATGAACCTAGTGTATTTTCAGAACCTTCGGGATTTAAATCTCTTGAGTTGCAAGAATTTAATGACGAAAGTTTTCAGAGTGGAAGGTGAGTTCATTATTTTTTATTAAGACGTTGAAATAAAAATTGAAATAAAATCATATTTGATAGAAACACCAATGCACTGTTTTCTTCAAAATGTAACAAGAGTGTACGACAAATTAGCCTACGACAAATTAGCCTGCGACAAATTAGCCTCCCGACAAATAAGCCTACGACAAATTAGCCTCCCAAAAAATACTTTACAGGATGGTGTATTTGTGCATCGTGGTCACGACTATTGTATCCATTTTTAAGGGAGGATGTCATTTGGGGCCATCATTGTCGAAGAACTGTATTTTACTGTATAAATTCCTATGTTTTGCCTGAATTTTGCTTTCTTTCTTCTTGTAACGTCCCCAAATAAAATCCCCCCAAAATAAATGAAATATTCGTGATCACTATGCGGAAATACATTATCCTGTAAATTATTTTTCGGGAGGCTAATTTCACGTAGGCTTATTTGTCGGGAGGCTAATTCGTCGTAGGCTAATGTGTCGGGAGGCAGGCGCGTACCCAGAAACGGGCTGTGGGAGGGGCTTAACCTATCCCTACAATGTTATTCAGCCCCTCCCATGCTCCGCCCTTCCCTATCCTTTCAATGTTAAAATCCGGACCTTTGGGGGGGCTCAAGCCCGTAAAAGCCCCCCCCTTGTGTACGCGCCTGTCGGGAGGCTAATCTGTCGCGGCACTCGCGGCATAAATGTCGTAGGCTAATTTGTCGGATTACCCTTAATATACTTTATATTTGGCTAATAAATTTATTTTTTTTTAATTTTTACAGTGGCATGGATAGTCCGATCTTAGGTGCTAGTGCAAGTGCTTTTGGTTCAAGTCCTGCATCCGAAGAAGAACTTGAAGTATTGAAACCAACTGCAACTTTCTACAACAACGTATTAGGAAATGTCAATCGTCTATTAGAAGGTGGATGCAGCAAGAAAAAAGCCAAGAAAAGCTCCAAAAATGCTACTACTACTAGTCCGATTCTTGAATCTCCTATAAATTCTTATCAGCAAAGTCCAGCATATAGGAGGGAAGTTGGATTGGAAAGTAGTGGAATTAGTGCAAACTCGAGTAGTACCAATGAAAGCACCAATCATGCGAATTATGCTATTGCTAATCGTGCAGCTAAGGCCCCGAAGCAGATCACTAATAAAAGTGATGATGCTGGAAGTGATGAAGTTGTGCAAGCAACCAAACGGTACTTAGAAAAACTCGGTGTCCAGTTTGGATCTCCTTCAGCTTCAGAAAAAAAATTGAATGTTGGAAACAACAGCCGAAATTATATGATACAACAGTAAGTGTGTAGAAAATGACCACGATTGGATCATTCGATTAGGACTAAAGTCCATAAATCTGAATTGAAAGTTAATTAGAATCAAATATTTATTTTAGAAACGTGTACAATTCTATTTATATCCCGACCGTTAATTGTGCTCCAGGAATTCCTGAAGCATTAGATTCAAATGCAAACAGTGGCAATTTTGATGTTCTTGCTAAAAAATATGGTTCTCCGGACGACTTAATGCAATTTGAGGCTTTAAAAGGTAGACAGCTACTTAGTACTTCCTTTTTTGTCACCAGTTACAAAATTAAACTGAAAAAAAACGTGAAGATTGATTATGATGAACTTATTTCAACTTCCATTGAAATTACAGGAATTTCAGGGGGAAAGAATAATTTAGAGGGTACGACAGATGCAACATTTTATGGGATGTCCCCGAACAATTTATCGTTTGCAACCAAGGAATATCTTCAGCGGTATGGTCTTGTTAATCAACAGGAAGGACATGGAGGTCGGCGTAAACCTGGAAACTCGTCAATCGGTAAAGAGCAAACCCAAACCGACCGGATTTTAGATATTAACGCTATAAAGAATCAGCCAAAGTTTTTGTAGTATTAATACATCAAATTCTGGGTGTAATAATTTGTTCAATGATGATGTAAGCTTCGTATGAATGCCAGACGTTGGATTGTAGGGATGGGTTTTATTGACTGAACTTATTTGTAGCTTTCAAGTTTGAAATAAATTTTCAATTTAAGATGTTTGTTTGGGGTATTTTCTTAATTTCAGGACTGCACCTCGTAGTGAGTAGGCTTTACTCGCTTTACTCATCTCATATATCTGTTGGTTAGTGTTTATCATTGCACATTATCAATACTTTTTACAACATGAGCAGGTGATACATTTAAATTATTTCAAGATTTTTTGTAGATTCGTTGATAAAAAGAATGATTTTTTCTCACGAAGCACTTTTAGTTGGTTGCAATGTTAATTAATTAAAAAAATTCTACACAAAAATGTATTGCAGAGTTTTAAGAGTAGGATGGCTCTTATAACATAATCGGTTAATTGTATAAATTTACATTTTCCTAAGATGATAAAATTCATAATAGCAGTGATATCTTTAAGACAAAGAGTTACTTTCCTACAGCTAGCCCAACAATATAAGAGAACGACTAAAGACTAATATTACGGTACTCTGATTTTGCAAACCAAAAAGAAAGTTTTGAATTTTAATTAGCCTCACCTAGGAAAAATAGAAACACTTTTTATATGCAAGATCTTTCGAAATATAGCTAAGAGGATTTCCTCGTATCCCTCGTAGCTATGGTTCAAAGACCTTTCTTGTATGGTATCATGGCGACAAGATTTCCCTATTGCAAAAGGGTATATGCACATAAAATATTCATGCAGGAAGTAAGATAATTGCAACAAGGGTCGAATTATTTTTGAAGTATATTCGCTCATTTAAAAAGAAACGATCCTATTGGATTTTTAAATGTGAAGAAATGAGCATTAAAATAGTAACTGTCAATCCTCGGAGTGGTGTAACGGTAGAAGATGAGGGTGTGTTCTGTTATTGTCGTCGAAAAAATGTAAAAGGTATTAAAACAGGAAATGGGTTTAGCGGTCCTTCATCAAGAGAGAAGTTGACTATCGACTTAGGCCCTTCTTTAAAGACAGAGAATTTCTCGCCCGACAATCGGTTTTCGGTTTTTATAAACTGTGGTGCTGTTCCTGTTGAAACTAAAGAATATTGGGACATTGTAGTAATAAATTCAGAAATTCCTGTAAGTACACCACTGTAGAACAAATATAGATGTCTTAAATTGTATCCCTGCTATATTCTTTTAATCAATTTCAGAATCAACACTACAAAACGTTGGTAATAGAGAAACAAGAAGAAAATCCAGTAAAGGAACAGTTCGGAAGCGTTTTCAGAATACTTCCTTCAAAGCAGAACGATCTGACACTTCCTACTATCAATAATTGTAACTCTCGGTTATCCAAACGTCCTTCAGACAAGAAATTAACTTTTCGCTTAGTGTTTCAACCCGAATTACCATGCATAGTTTATAACAGAGTTTTCAATATTTGGGTGGACAATATCCCTATCCGGTTGAAAGTGAGGGGATTTTCACAAGGTATAAGAAATAAATGTAAGTTTATCTTGCCTTCAAAAATATAACAGGATGTTTTATAAACAGGCCCATCTGTATGCCTGAGCCAAAATATTCTTAACTTTGGTGCAATATTTTTGGGGGATGAAATGACTTTGAATATAGAAATCCATAACCACTCCCAGACTACAACTCAGTTTCAGTTTGACAACGATAATATGCGTGGTGTCTTTCAGGTTAAGATCATTTTTAATGTTAAAATGTGTGTAATTCAATTTAAGGATTATTTATGGTGTTTGAATTACATTATCACGTGGACATGTTTGATGCTTATCTTCGATAGATTTGTCCGCTCACAGGAACGATTGAGCCTATGGAAATTGTCCACTTGGATGTTACTTTCAAGCCGACTATGCCGACATGCTTCTACAGAAGGGTCTACTGTTTGGTTCACCATCAGGTTTGTTTCTTTGTATCTTAAAGCAATAGTGTATTATATTTTTTTACCAAAGACCTACTTCTTAAATTTTTAATGTTTTAATTGTAATTTTAATAGGATCCGCAATTTATCGACCTTATAGGTGTAAGTATACCGAAACCAAAAATCATATATGGTCCCATTTTAATTGGCGTCAATACTTCTAATGCAGAACTAATACCCTGGCCATCTGAAGAGTATGTTGAAATACTTAAAATATCTTAAAAAACTATTTCCAACTCATTACTTATATTAATTAAATTACAGAAATAACGAATTTTTCGAAAACAATCATTTCTGGGGAATTAATATTTCATGCAACAGTATTAATTTCGGACTACGAGATTTAACGTCCAATGATACAGAGGAAGGGATTGAGCCAGTCACAATTAATTTCACCAGTAACCTGCCGTATGACACCAAGGTTCAGTGGTCGCCAGGTATTATGACAATGCTATTTCTAGGTTGTGAAAACCGCATTCTACCCCGACAATTTTTCTTTGCTTGGTGTAGTTAAACAAATGTAATTGGTACTTTTTAGATGCAACAAATGTATTCTCCGTGGAACCTTCTACGCAAATTTTACCAAAAATGAAATCTATCTCGTTTGAAATACGGTTTCATCCTAGTTTTCCGGATTCTTTTTATGATGGAAATATGGAATGCTTTATCTATCCTACTAACGAAAATTGGTCTGAGGAGGGACCACCTTGGAAATGCTTTTTAAAATTAGATGAAAAAAAAAGTACACAGTGGGCAGAGATACAAGGAAACGAAGAATATAGTGAGTTCGCCCATGGTGACCCAGATCTGCTCATGGCGAAACGTTCTGTGGCAATAAAAGAAAGCACTCATGGTCATCGCGAGAATACTTATACTAGACAGTCGTTGAGCAAAATTCATTCGATTGCTATTGTAACGACAAATGATAAGTCTCATGGATCTAGTATGCTCCCTTCAGAAGTAGTAGACCCCAGCACAACTTTGTCACCGTTGATCCCAAACCTATCGACATCATACGACGACAGCAAGTCTCATTCACAAAAAGGCGAAAACAAGTTTTCCGTGGGAAAAGAATCTATCAGAGGCTCTCATGCTCACTTTTATCACCATCAACATGTTGTTCATGACCACAAACCGGATGGATTCGAAGGGTCGGAAAATGCAAATCTTATCTTTTATGAACATGGTGGCTTTGAAATGGAAGTCTGTCTCACAAGACTGAAGAGTGAAGAACCTGTGATATTTTCGATTGACCCAGTAGGAGAAGTAACTCATACCATTCCAAAACCAGTGGAAGAACAATTAAATGATGAAAAGAAACCAAGCGTTGCACAGGTCAGCAATGATACGTCTAAATCAAAGTTTGAGGTGAAGCCAAAAAATTCACCCATGAAAAAGCATATGAATTCCAATGTTAACCCATCAGTTTTGAGGAAATACGGAAAGGAAAACTTGCGTGCATCGCTTGAAAAACATGACAAGCTTTCGGAAGGGGACTCAAGTCTTCAAGTAGATGACTCGACATTGATGCCTAGTGTCAGCACTTTAAGTGGGAGGGATGGCGTAGGAGATGGTCCAGAGAGATTTGGATTACCAGAAGTCTTAGGGTTGCCCCTGTGCATTACAATTAAAGTTTCAGGTACGACAATTATTGCTAAGGAAGAAATATATAATATATGTGCTATACAATACAACACAAGTTTAATACATACATTAGAGAATGATAGTATAATGTAAATTGATATTTATTTTCTACTTTAAATTGGAATATTCTAATCAGGTCATACGTATCCCCCTTCAAGTTATGCAAGTATTCCAGATATAAAATTGCAATCAAAAGCTCTGATGTACTCAACTCTCCCTATGAATCCAGTATGCCGATCTATTCTTATAAGGAACAACAATGATCTACCAAGCTTTTTTAATCTTGCAAGCATAGAAGGGTGCGTTTTTGTTAAAATTTTATTTTATATTATCTTACAATAACGATTTATACTTACTGTCTAGAATTTCGATCTGATTGAAAAACTTGTTTTGTAGGGATGACGCATATGCAATAAAACCGAAACAGGGTCTCATACCTGGAAAATGTCACCAAGTCGTTTTAGCATTGCTTAATCCTTCGAATCCATTCACTAAAATGTATACGGCTAATTGCAAGTTTACATTTAATTTGCAAGATAATTGTCAAGTTGGACTTTACGGTTATGGAGAAGCGCCAACTTTAGGTATTCGTGTGTTGTATGAGTCTTCCGCTAAAGGCCATGAAATCGTTTGCCTTCCAACTATTCCTGGCTGCTCATCAAACACCTTTATTGAACTAGAAAATACGTCAGGTTTTCACTACCGGTAAAAACGAGTTCTTAATAATTATTAATTAGTATGAAAACTATAATTTTAATAGGAAAAATGTTTCAACAGATTTTGGTTGGAACCAGCGGATTGGTCGGGTGACATTTGGAAAGCCATTACGCCGGAACCACGAAGAGGGTATATTGCGCCCTTTGAGGTTCGTTTCCAAAAAGTCATGAAATAGCTTTATGAATATGACGTGAACTAATCAAACATTCAACTTAGAAAGTACCAATTTCATGGAAATTTGCACCTACCGAGGAGCTCACGTATTACATTTACTGGAGATTTTGTTTTGACGTAATTCAAGCTCGAACTGATTCGAAGACATCGTACACTGATTATGAATTCATTTTTCCATTGACTGGAGCAGGAAAGGCTGGACATTTACATGTTAGTGACGTAAAACGCTTAGGTCGTCGTTTATGCATCTTATGAAGTCACATTTATTTTTAAGATTTAAAATTTGTTATTTCAGGCTGAACCAAGTTTTCTGGACTTTGAGTTAGTTCCTATATTTGAACCTAAGACAAAGTGGTTCAATGTCATGAACTTGGGAGCATGTCCAATTAGTGTGGATTTGATGGTATGGTTGTCAACTTTTTACAGAGTTTCATTCGTGCCTCACATTGAGAAAAGATGACTGATAGTTTAATTTATTTGTGTATATCATTTTTAAAGGTGTTTCATGAGCAATGGTTGGAAGACTTTGCTCCTGAGCTTGTCACAATCAACCCAAAGACTGTCGATCTTGTTCCTCACCAAGCTGTCTCGGTAAAGAAAGAAACGACCTAAAGTTTGATGACGACAAAACATTATATCTGTCGTTTACTATTTCAATTTCACATTAAAATGTTTTTTTTAAGATTTCAGTTACAGTTCGCCCATCTAGAGCAAATATACAGAATTTCTACGTCATTTATCATATAAATGGACAAGAAAATCAAGAACAGAATTCTAACAGTCGCCGTCGTGTAGGCGATCTGTCTCAAAAACACCTAGTTGATATCACATTCATTGGAGATCATGCTATTGTACAAGTATGCAACAATTCTGCGATTCATAAAAATGCATTCTGTGTTTGTTTTTGAAAGAAGCTATGTATCAATCACCTAACGAAACATGAAAAAATGTATTCTAATATTTTCGTTTTAGGCCATAGACATTATGTTAATTTCAAGACATCCAATGTGGGATGCTCAGCAGTGTTGGCTAATGTTTTCGATGGACAAGTAAGGTTTACCTTTATACATACAATTAAGTTCTTCCATTCTCTTATTATTAATAAATGATTAGTATTTAAATCTGTGAAAAGGAATTCATTTGTGATTATTTATTATCTTGCCAAGCTTTCTACGAATACTTGCGTCTTCATCAGGGTAGACTCAATTATTTAGAAATTCTAAATAATTATTATTTCTAAATAATTTAGTGTGCCCTGATCCTGATGAAGACGAAAGTATTCATAGAAAGATTGGCTTGGCAAGATAATAAATAATCAAAAATGACACTCCTCTTCACACGTTTTACCCTATACTAACAATAACAATGCATGTTTTTATATTTATAACAGATTCAATCAGTGTCTCATTCCGTATAGCCATACGGCAATTGAAGGAAACATACCCGAAGTTCCAAGTGTGGCATTTCGTTTTCCTCCAGCGCCTGTTGAGTCCGACACATCTATTTTTCAAATTCTTTTAAGTAATTCTAGTGATCTTAAAGGATATTGGGAAATATTTACTGCACCTCCCAAAAACTGGAAAAAATTTCTTAACAAAAAACTCAGCTCAAAGTTGGTTTTTTACGACGGACATTTTAAAGACAACCCAGATCTTTTGGCCACCTTATGGGCAGAAAAATTTGGTTACGGGGAAGGTAATCTCCCAGATAATGTTTGTACGTTGGACGATCAGACTACAAAAGAAGGTTACAAAGCATGTCTTGATTTGATGGCTGAAAATAAAAGCAACAACAACTCGCTGAACCCTCGAAAAGATGCCGAAATGTTTGAAATTTATCCTTTAAGTGGATCTTTAAACAACTCTGGAACTCAACTAATAACGGTCAAATATAAATTTGGCCGAGTCGGCTATCATAAAATGTCCATTTTGCTACGGATATACCCTGCAATTTTCGTCTGGATTGATCTCACCGGAAGGACTTTGGAAATAAATAAACCGTATCTTCAACTTATGCACAAATCCTTAATGCATCTCCATCCAATCTGCCCTGCAGACATGGATCCTCCAGTACAGGTTAGAGTCATTTGCATTTTTGATTCACTACTAAAATTCCATTAAAAACATGAGCCGGCATTAATATTTATTAGATGTTTTGGGTCTACAATGGAGGAAACGCTGTCGCCAATTTCACAGTTGATATGGATCCATTTGAATTGTTGAAAGACAAACACTTTGGCCATGCTGTGATAGAGTGTCTGACGGAAACTGGCTCAGTCCATCCGAGATCTTGGTTTCCAATAAAATTACGTTTCTCACCATTAGAATTTACAGACTATTCGGTAATTTCAGATTGATTACTTTTAGTGTTGAATTAAGCATGTAAGTCTGTCTATATTTTCATTTTCAGGTGCCTCTAAGAATCCTCCCAGAGTTTTCTGAAACGCCATTAGAAATCATGCTGACCGGAAATACTGCGTTTAATACAACTGTTTGCTTGAGACCAATGGCTCGTGGAGGAGAGTTCAGATCTTTTATTATTTACGATCATGAAATACCTATTAGTTTAAGTCCAGCTCACATCAGTATCACTCATTTAATTCCCACAGGACATAAAGTTACGAGGTAATTATAATATTGTGTTCCATTTAGAACGTTCAAGCTTGTAAATTCCAATATATGATTTAAGAGAATTAAATTAAATTATTTTTAGCTGTGTTTTCCTCACTAATCTGCATACTCAAAATTACATGAATTTTAAATGGTCAGAGATTGCTATTGAAGGGTGAGTTGATTTGTCAGTAGCATTTCGAATTTCGAGTAATATGGGTGATTTTATATTTTTGTTGTATTTTTCCAGAGGTGGTTCAATTAAGTTTCAACCGGATTCAGGACGGATCTCGCCAAGGGTAAAAATCTCAAGTTGAAATAAACAGCTTATCAAAGCATAGAACTTTTATTTCAATGTATTTTTGTACATTATTTCCAGGAGCAAATATCGTGTTTAGTTATAATTCAAGCTGGAAAAGTTGCTGCATCTTTTTCTAGTATGATTCGGTGCATGATTGAAGATGAAAATGAAAAAATAATTCATGAGTTTGTACTTAATCAGTGGAAAAAAGAAAATGAAGAGATTAAATTAATGGACTCGGAGAATCCAGGGCGGTATGCTCACAGTGATTGTGAGGTAAGAATTTAGCTTAGTTTTTCAACGGTTTGGTAGTCGTTATATGTTGATGCAATTTAATTTGTTTCAGAAATTTCCAAAACCAGTTTCACCAAAACCATTCAGTTTACTTCTTGCGGTTTCCATCTATATCGGCAGCGTATTCGGACTGTATGACAGCATTCTTCCAAAGTACTTTCTGAAGAATTATTTAATTAATAATATACCTCAGAGAATATCTAGCTCTGAATATACCTAAGCTTATTTTTTTAAACCTTTACATTTTTGATTTAGGGAAAGATCAAGAATGCCCCACCCGGAACCTATTGAAATCGATAGACCGTTACCTGCAAACATTGATGGAGGAACAGGAACGATACTATCCAACTTCGAGCGTAAATTGAGTAATGAAGTTATTTCGGAAATTCTTTGGTAAACCTCGTTGTATGATCACAACTGTAATCAAAATTTCTTGTGTATATGCGTTAATAATAAATGCTGACTATAAATGCTTATCATAGGGACATCGTTCAAGGGTCAAGTTTTGAGTCATTTGTTCGCCAAGCAACGAAGCGCCAGGCTCCATTCTATGAAGAATACAAGGAATGTGAAAAAGAACGGGAAAATAATCGAAATAGTTTAGATCAAGAAGCTCCAAAGCTACCTCGACAACCCATTGAAGAGATTCTAGAGGCTGCAGTGTTTAATATAATACAGGAAATGTCAGCAAACTACACAGACCCAGAAACTAGAGATAATTGGGATCAGCTTCCACCAGTCCAACCTCAGGCATTTGTGGACGTTAATAAGTACAAAAAATATATGTAGCCAATTTGCTTCCTATTCCTTATCTGTGTTTATATTTGATCAAGGAATAAACAATGGTCAACGGTCTATTTTACGGTTAATCGGATTTATTTATGAACGATTTGGAGCTGGTTAAAAACCGTTTTTTGCTATGTACTTGCCGTACTTGCGTCATTACATGTTTTATAATTAAATAATTCGGCTGGCTTTTCTGTAATCGCTTTCTTTAAATCAGTCACTTTTCATATTTTATTTGATTCCTAATCATCAACACCATGTAGTGCAAAAACAAACATAAATCATAAAATACATAATTATAAATTCTTGGTTCCCTTTTGATTCTGCGGAGACGGCGAGACGGAGAGATATTTAATGTGAGTCTCTACTATATAGATAAAAAGTTATTGTCGCTTTTGATGGCTACAGGATGATCTGATTGATATAAATTGAAAATATTTATTGTTTACAAACAGCACAACAAATCATTTTTATTTAAATAAAATAACCATTGTTCATTGATATATATATAAGTCCAGAATAACATTATGTTGTTACTAGTTGTAAAATGTATGATCGATTTTAGAAGTAAGGAAATGTAATGTCCAAGGTTGTCATAGTCTTAGAAATGTAATTTAATGTCAAAGTTTTTGTGTATATCTTCGGTTGAAAATACGAGATTGTTTCAGTGTAAAATTGGTATTGTAACAAGTATGGTCAAATTGTATGTGTCTGCGTGTCGTGATTTTCTTAAGTAGAATTAAATTGTGACTTTCTAAAGTAATCCCGAACCAGTCTTATCATTTTAGTTGATAAGAACATAGACATACAAAGTTAGCCAGATTTTATACTCTCGAGAACCCTAGTCAGGTTGATTAGGTAGTTCTAACACTAGTAATAGTAATTATTAAAGTAATAAACCATATCCAACGGGTGTAACCAAGTAGCGAAAGCCATACGTTTCAAACGTTTAATTGTATTTCAGTAGAACATTTCATAATTTAAAACTTTAAAACATTCCATTTTGATTTACTATTAAAAACCTATCGAAAACATGTAAAACTTAAGATTTGACCTTTTGTGACCTTAGAGGTCATTGTACACTATAAGTGTCCTATCTCATTTAAATCTCCTCTTTAAAAGCT
>JAQFZZ010000133.1:0-30131 GCA_034696405.1 Isotoma caerulea | reverse complement strand
ACCCTTTTAAACGGTATTTTATGCAACGCATTCAATTTTAAGCAAATTTAACTCTTTTAAGACTTTGCTGTTTGTTTATTTACTTCCTTACAACTCTGAGGTTTTTAAAAACTTTTTTCTTTCGGATAATTCATGGTAATATTTAATATTACCTGTTAGAAAGTAGCACTTCTAGTGACAAAAGCCACTTGAGCCTTTCAGCGTCCATAGCGTTTCGTACGACTTAAGGTCACTGCAATGAATTACTTGCACATTTGTACACCAAGGATGCTTTTTATCTGCATTATATCACCTTCTAGAACTGACAAACCTGCAATTTAAAAAACAAAGAAACATGAATCTCGTCTGCTATAAATTGTATTCAATAATTACTCAATTTTACATAAAACCATGTACAAGATGTTGTAACCAATAAAATATCCAATTACTTTAACACTTTAATATTTTTAATCAATCTATAAACCCTATTTTAATCTCTATCAGGCCAAACTGTCCTGATCAAAATGCATAAAACTCGCATTTTATTTGCCGAGTGTAGAAACAAGCTGTAAAATAAACCGGGACAGACTCTCCAAGTATTTACTCTTTAACGACTCTATTGTTCTAAGTAGAATTTTATTAGTTTCCCTTTAGAATAGAAACCTAGCAAGTCATAAAAATAAAAAAAGAGTTGCCTAACTAACTATATATAAGAAAGGAGAACAGTCAAGTCAGTCAGTTACAACATCTCACTTGGGACAGATTCCACCTGGAAATAATATACATAGTATAGAAAGAGATGCCCTAGTGAGTAGCAAATAGCATTTTTATTTTTAAGTATTTTCACCATCAGACATCAACATAAACATCACCATTTCAAAATGCAAAAACCTAACGTGAGCCCTTTAGGATTCGTCCAAACAGAACGTGTCTCATTTAGATGATGGTTTCCTTAAAAAATGCTTTCCGAAAAGTTTATCTGTGTGTTTCGGTGCGGAGGGTGGCTTTGGCAGCCAAATGAGCTTAGTCCAAAGGACAAAGCGCCAGAAGGGCTCGACAAGCGTCGTGTCAATTAACCTGAAAGTCGAGCCCGTGTCTGTCAACAAGCGTTTCGAAGATGTTTATAATTACTTAATTAGCCATACTACAAAAGACTTCTCTTTCAACATGAGAAAAATGTAATTATCTTTCTTACAATTTTACTGAACATTTATTTTCTAATAATTTATAACTTTGTTACATTCAATGAAATTGCTAAATTAAAATTAATATATATATTTTGTTTGTGTTTAAGTCAATGACGTGACGTCTGTCCTAACTTCATATGAAGAAATAATTACTGTTAAATGTCTTGAGTTAAAAGTCTTAAAATTTCATTTTCCTCTTTAAACGAACCTTCTAAATTTTTATCATCTAAAATAGTCTAAAATTGACTGGTCACATTTCTTCTAAAAAATGCCCTTCGGGTCCGTAGGTCCAGATGCACCCTTAGGTCTATCATCTAATCTTAAGCCAATTTCTCTGCGAGTACCCAAAAACACCCAGGGTAGTTTTATCAGGGAAATCAGCACATGCTTTTTAAACATACCCTTATAAGTACTACAAAGTAACTCGATACTCTTTCCCTGGTGCACCTCAAATACAAAAACAAAACTGTTCGACTGTTTTCATCATGACAAATGAGAATTATCCACCGCAGAATAATAATATTATGATATGGCCCATACGGAAGAACACTTTTACTAAGTGTACTCAAATGTTCAGGGTATGTGTAGTCTGTCTGTTTGTCCACGGTAGTTAAAATAAAAGTTAAACGCTTAGCGATAAACATAGACCACACCGCATCATTTCATTACACGTGCATTATAATATAACTTTTGCCAAAGGCCTATATAGTCTAAACCTACCTGGAATTTTTTTTGCATTAAACTAAAAGTTAAAAGATAGCTGTATAACCGTAGCTAATAGGTTGTGTTTTAGGGAACCCTGGATGGAAACCTTGTTAAAGGGAAAGGTTTAAAATGGCCTGTGGCAGGAATAAAAGAGTCTGTAATAAATTTGCAATTCCTCCTAGACTACATTGAACGACCGGTCGTTTTCCTTTCACAGGAGTAACTTTGTCCATATTCAGCCTAGCCAGGGGCCTACATCCTACATCCTACATTTGAAAAGTAAAAAGGTACCCAATTTCTAAGGGATGGAAGGTTTATGGGTAATAGTATGTTATCGTTGCTTGTGGGCTAGCTTGGCGTGTTGATTTTGCTATAGGTGAAAAAGTCGTTGGTGTGGTTTGGTTTTAGGCGAGGTAGAAATACCCTAGTCAGGGTAAAATTCGGAATGTTGAATGTACTTTTTTCTGCAAAACTCAGCATAGGATGAAAAAGGAAGCTTCCAAGTACCAGAGGATAACATAGCAGTAAGCGACCCGATTAATTCTCACCGGACCGGGGTGAATGGATGGAACGATTGAAGTGCCCAAGAGGCCTAAACCCATTCAATCAACTGAGACTGAGAGAGTTTTTAGTCACCTTTTTCTGCTTCGGTGGGGAAATTGCTGGGAATGTATTTGTAGAGGGAGGATGAACTAAAAGAATTTTTATCACTATTTTAGAAAATCAATCATAAATGGGAAAGTTACTATATAATGTATATATTGAAAAATAAATTTTCGTTACATTTAAGTCAATGGCGTGATGTCTTGGGGATTTTTATGATGATGAAGGACAATTACGAATACTTAAAGAAGACCCTGTAGATTGAAGGGTGATCCATGTGGAGTTTTTTTCAAAATTATTCGATTTGGTTAATTTTCGAAATGGGGGTTAGCTAAATGGTTATTGTTTTATTGTGGAGAAGAAACTCCTTCATTCATCATACACTAGAAACGCTGGCTCGGCCGGCGTTTCCAGTGTATGTATGTTCATTCATGTTCATGAGTATAGGTAATTTTGTTGACCACTATGGGGTAAACTGGGATGGCTAATAGCAGGGCTGGAACGCATTGCGGGCAATTTCGGCTATAAAATTAGAGATGCTACACAAATCCTGTGCTTGATCGGTTGTATTATGTTAACATTTTTTACCTTAATTTTATCTTGTAATTTAAAATGCCGCTTTAACGCTAATTTAGTATTAATAACTATATATATTTTTATAGGGTTCTAATTACAAAATGTATATAAAGATTTTTAAAAAGCCTTGAATTTGAACTTTGAACGGAATCAGTGAGAATCGGAATCGGAAATTGAGAATTACGATGTGAAATGAGAATTATATAATTGGTAGGGCAGGGTACAAAATGTTAAATATATTGCAACAGATCTACCACAAGATTTGTGTAGCATCTCTAATTTTATGGCCAATAACCGAATCGGCACCAGGCAGCCGATTGCCGAACGGGCAATTTCGGCTATTAAATTTGAGGTGTTACACAAATCTTGTGTGAGATATTTTGCAGTATTTTTATATTTTTTACCCCGTGTTGTTTTGTAAATTCATATTAAAATTCACAATTTAAAATGTTCCATAAATTCTAAGCAAAGTTAACTTTAAAATCTTTTAATACATTTGATTATGATTTTGATGAGAATTAAATGTCAAGATTGAAAGTAGTATTTTGCTTAAAATTCAAAGCTACTGTAATTTTTAAATTTTAATTACAATGTTATTACAACTAAAAATGTACGTAAATTGCAACTGATTTACCACAAGATTTGTGTAACATCTCCAATTTAATAGCCGATTCGGCAATCGAGATGCCGGCTAGGCAAACAGCTACCGGGTGCCGAGTCGGCTATTGTCTATCAAATTACAACCACATCACAAATTCACAACGCGTTACTGTAAAACAATTCATACCGAATTTTGTAAACCCATTTTTTCCAAATCGAGCTATGCGAAACTGCACAGGAAGTTTTTAAACACCCGAAAATCGAAATCAAAATTAAATATTAAGCCATTTTATACCCAAACCAAACCAAACCACAAACAAAATCCTAACTTTCAAATATGCTGTCATTCCTTTTTCCTTTGTTGGAATTGTCAATAGTACATTATAAATCATTTGCAGTAGCAGCTGCTTATGAAGAGTACAATTTAAGCTTTATATTACCTATACCTTATGTATAAAGGACTTTCCTACACCCCAACCAAGGACTTTGGGGGTGTCACTTCACTTGATTACATTCTAGTTTGCGGTTGTAATTCATAGCTATAAAGTACATTGTATTGTATGACACTGTCACATTATTCATTGTCCTCTCCTCGCTTTTTGCCATTTCAGATCTCAATGGTATGACATAACATACAATTCTTACCATTAGGAACTTTAATCCCAGCAATTATCAATAATTCGTGTACATTTCCAACTGTCAGTTCCGCAAATCCTTTTAAAAATACCTATAGGCTGACTTTTGTGTCAAAAGCTTTTAAAAATTTAACATGTAATTTCGCATATGTAAAATGGGCTTTAGAAGTAAAAGTGAGAATAATTGATATGAAAATAATAGTGACTTTTGACTAGATGTATTCTCCAAGTAGGTTAACCTGTCTGGCCAGCAACTCAATTAGAAATAAAACCAAAGTGGCTCTTTGTTATCTATTCTGTAGGTATAAGTACTTACATAATGTAAACCTATATAGTTGGAATCATCCATCCTCTATAAAACCAGTCCAAAACCAACCATCTGAGTCAACTTTCACCTAAACCAATAATACTTCAGTGGATTGGCTCCATGCATCATCCGATGAAGTTCACTTCAGACTTTCACTTCCAGCCGCAGCCAGCACTTTAGATTAGAAGTTTGCTTTCCCTGTGACATTATGGAATGATTTCTTCTCTGCAACAAATTGGCATGGCATTTGTTGAATAAATACTTTAGCTCATCCGATTATGGGTTTGTTTTCGAAACTCTAACCTTAGATTCATATGCACTATGCTTTTTTATCCTCAAAAATTTTAGGGCATTGCATTTCCACTTATTACGTTCCATTCACAATGCATCCCTGTGAGTAAGTTGCAATTTACTTTTAAAGCTGAAAAACTGACATCTTTGTTACTTTAAGAATTTAAGTCATGTAACGTGTAACGTTTACAGATGTAATTTGGTGCTGTATTGTGCTGTATTGTGGGGGACGTAGTGTAATTGTATTACTCAGAAACTACCTGAATTTTAATTTAGTTTCCCAACTTGATACTTACTATGCTAACAAAATACATAATTAAAAATACTGGTTTCCACTTTTCCACTTTCAAAAATGAAACAGTTTGAACTGGTTTTAAGTCTTTTAAGGAAATAAGCTTTAAATATATTTAGTTAGAATATAGATATAGATAGCCCATTCGGATTAAATGACAGAATTTTTATTCATGAAAGTTGAAAAAAAATTTACATGCAAGATAAGAATTGATACAACTTCAAAACAAATTCAAAATTCAAATTTCCTAAAACCCCTAGAGTCCAAAGTCAAGTTTGACCCATGGATGTAGTAAAAAAATTATGAATTTGACTTATTTATAAATTGCAAACATCCGTTTATAACTCTATAATGCATTATTTAAAGACTAAATTGGGACAAATGAGAAGACACAACAAGACATCGAGCATCATACTCTTTATTTTAACTTTAAAAAGCATTTGCTCACACGTTATCATATAAATCTTAGCAGATAATCGATGCAATTCAATACAATCAACAATAAAATACCAATACGAGAGTGCAACAGTAACGGTCGTTTGGATTCTTAGAACTAGATCGAAGTTTTGTTTTTCTAAAAAACGTCTAGATGTATCCTTTGAGCATACTTATTGCCCTTCAACACGCAATTTCTTTATCGAAAGAAAGTGTACAAAGTACAACCCCACCCAGCAGTATATTTGTATTACGGCTCTACTTTTCTAGTTCTAGTCTAGCCAAGAAAAACACTATGAAGAGAAGAGACGCTGCGTGTCAAAGAAAATAAATTAAATTTTCAGGAAAAAAGGAGACGAACAAAGTATCTAGAATTCTAGAAAATGTAGGACTCTAGGGTAAACAGTCTCACATACAGAACCAACCAAACCACTAAGAACAATTTTGTTAAAATGTTAAAACTACAAACCCAAATCTAAGAAAAACTGCAAGTAGGGAAAGTAACTAAAGAGATTATAAAGCAATTTACAGACTATATAAGATGATGGTTGGTATAACACAAACTGTAAAAGAGAAAATAAAAATACACCTTTTTCTTATTAGAAAAAAGTCTGCTTAATTTAGTCTGCAATAATGTAAAGACGTCGCCTTAAGTAATTTTCATCTCATAGTGGGTTAGCACGATTGCATATTATTACGATTACGAAATATTGCAGAAAATACCACCACGTTTTTGTTTGATCGCATCTGGTCTGGAAAGAGGAGTGGAAACAATCCACAAAAATCGCACAAAAGTACATCCTCTTCCTTTTCCTCCTATTGTACCTTAGGTAGGTAGGTAAAAGTAGATATTTCGCATCGTATCAGTCATAAATAAGACAAGTAAAAGAATGCGTAGGCTGACATGACATGACACATACATGGAATTTGGAATACTGGCATGGCATGGCATTTAGATAGTTACATGTATGTCTGCACAAAGAATATAATAGAAAAAGAGACAGGATATGGCAGTGGCAGAAGCAGAGTCCCATTTCTTTTTCATTTTGTGTAAAAATAATAGAAATTCTACTATTGTAACACTAGATGTTACATCACATCTTACATACTACAACAGCCTTTACATTTGCTTCTGTCTCAATCCTCTAACTAGAGGAAAAGCAAATAAAAGTGTTACAATGTTACGTGTTAGGTTATATTATATATATTGTATAACATAGTCATTTTCTCATATAATATGAGTTGTACTTGTATTCTTGTAAAGAAGCAATCGTGTAAGAGAATAGTCATTCTAAGAACTGTGTGTACTGTGTACACGTTATATCTGGTAAGATGCTTTTTCGGAGACTGACTCAAAGATCGATTTTTTATGTACTTATTTTTTCGCCTTCAGAACAAAATGGAAAGAAACTATTCTATATAGTCTTTCTTTATATACATTGAAGACTTGTAGTGTAGTAGAAGTGAAAGCATGACGACCAGCAGACCAGACTTTTATAGTACTGAATACCATGCATGTCATCATCACATCACATCACGACCAACCAAACCACCGTCCATTCCATGTGGAGAAAGTGCGAAGAGTCACACAAAACGACATACTTGTATATATATTGTACTTATTCCCAAAGCCAAAGCCAATAGTTGGAGGTTGGAGAGTTGGCTTACAAATTCCAGTCAATAGGATGTTCACAAAAATCAGTCCAGACGGAATTCAAGAGCTTGGAGACAGCTAGAGGAGGCTCTTAAAGTTTCTACCTAATGTGAATGTCATACTTCTGCTGAGAGAAATCTACTTGAAGATTTCCAGATAAGAGATAAGGTTAAGAGATTTATTGAAGAAGGGTGATATATTATATTACAAAACTTGTATTGAGTTTGTATTGACTTTTAGTTTGGGTGGTTTAAATGATTGATTTTTTGTTAAAAAGCGGGTGAGGAAGTGGAGATAAATTAAATTTTGCAAGTAATTTAAAACTTTTCTTGTTTTCTTCGTGGTGTGTTGAAAACTGTTTCAGTTGGGGTTTTAGTTTCAGGGCAGATTGGGCTATGCGAATATGACAGAAATTAACCCTAAATTTAGACACTCATTGAAAATTGAAGGCTTACCTTAGACATATTTCTCAGCAAAACAGAATTAATGAATCAAAAATAGAAATAAAATACTTCAAGTACTATTAAGTTACATTCTGTCCGTGCTAATAAAAGAACATAAACGCTTCCTATGAATTAATCCACATTTCTATTCACGTTCAGCATAAAAAGCCATTTCTATGAAAAGACCATTCCAAGAAATGAACCTCAATTTGATCCAAAATCCATACTGCACAATTTCATTCCACTTAAATCTAAAAATATCCCAACGTACAACATACGCCGGCCCAGTCGTATATACTTGTGAGTTGATAAACTTAGGAATCAAAAACTTCCCTTGGCCCTTCAACAACCAAGAAAGTTCTTTTCGAGGAGAAAGTAAGGGAGAAGTGTTTCTCCGATCAGGTGGCAGAAATGTACTTTTTTGTTTCTGTCTTCTTCATCGTTGAAACCTGAGCTGATAAAAGTACAAGTGTAACAAATATCGAGTAAAACTGCTTAAAAAGAAGGAAAGCTACTTTTCTTCTCTAGTACATATATAGTATATACCTTCTTGAATGAAATGTTGAAGGGTGGAATGGAATTGGATTTGACCAGATGTTTTTCATGAGATGCTTTCTAAGATGAAAGTGCAGTACGTATGGTTAGATTACGGGAGTAAAGTAGTGAACTATAATAATAATAATATTATGTTACCTCTGTAAATGCCTATAAGATTGAATGAACCCACTAACAGGAGTCCATTAACTTGGCTAATGACTTTAACAAAGAAGTCTTCTCTCATTTCATTTCATTACTTTCCCATGTTGTTTTAATTTCAGCCTTTTTCCCTGCCTACTGTACCTACCACCATACAGATTGATACTTATATTCTGTTACGTAGGACTTTAAGGATTCATCCAAAAAGCATGTACCCTATTTAGGTGACGATTTACTGAAAAAAGTTACTCTGTAGGTTTAAAGGGTGTTTTAAGGACGCTTCGAGACGCTTGGCAGCGGAGTATTTAGGTGACGATTTATCCAATAAACACTACCCCATGGATGGGATAAACGAGTGTTTAAAGGGCACTTTGGGACGCTTGGTAGCCAAGCACGTGTCCAATTCCAATTTAGCAAATAATAGAGTGCTTCGGGACGCTTGACAGCCATAGGCTCGACCTGCGGGGCACTTGAAATGACGGTTATTGAGCCCTTCGGGCGCGTCGGTCAAGATGCACCCTCCAGTCTAAGACCATTTGAATGCCAAAGCTACCCTCCACATCCTAAAACACCCGTTTAACCCACGGGGTAGCTTTCTTTGAGTAAATCGTTACCCAAAATGGGAAACGTGGTTTTTGGACGTCCCCTTTCATCTATTTCACGATATTGAATGAATTGAGTTTTGGATTGAATGATGATAATGACCAGAAGAAAGCTCTTTCATATAATTGGAACAATGGCCGTATACAGTTCTTAGTGTGGACCTTGATGATTATTAGAGTTGGCTACTAAGGTCATTAGTGATGAGAAATTGTGGACTTTTTATGCCTTCGTGCCTCTGCTTCATTTATTACTGGAGGTAGAGAATTGTTTTCACTAATAATAGAAGCTGGCTTGTTAGGCCACAATTTATTGGAAATGTTACAGTCGATATCTTCTTAATGTTGCACTAATTCACTTACACTCATTTTTCAGTTTTATCGTTGTTTTTGAAACATTAAACATTTTTTATTGTTGTGAGGAAAAGCCTCGTAATATTATAGCGCAAATATAGTTCGGACTGAACGAATTTTAGGTCCCTTAGGTTAAGGAAATTTACTGTCTAAAGGGTCTACTGTGAATTGCTAGAGGATCTGATGCCCAGGGAATCTACTCGAATACCCTGGAACCATAATTCAGCTAAATTATGTATGCTAGCAACATTATTTCTGTTCAAATCAAAACAGTTTATAATTGCAATAAATATATCCAGCTTTGTCACATGAAACCAGTATTCTTAATTCAGATTTACTAACTGAAGTTACTTTGGAGTTGGGTTGGTAAATCAAATTCAATATTTGAAAATTTTAAAAGTAGAACTAAAAATTTTACTTACGAAGAAATCGTATATTTTAAAAGTCTAAAACATTAAAATGGTTAATAAAAATTTTTAATATTATAACGGATTTACAGAAAGTCGTTACTTCAAGCGTATATTATTACGTAATATCAGAAATTAAAAATTCAAAACTAATTTTTAAAAAAATTTGTCTGACTCAAACCTTAAAATCGAGGGCTTCAATTCGAGAAGAAAAATGCAAGTTATACTAAAGTGTAAATCCTCCAAGTTGTATACATTCAATCATCAGGATAACCTCTAACAAAAGTCGACACCCGAAAGGTCTGAATTCAATTTGACCCATAACATATTTCCAAGCGGTTGAAATATCGCTTAGAAAATTGAGGTACATCTTTATCAAAGAAAAAGTGTCATATCTAGAAATACTTTCACTCCACATTCTTTCGTTCATACCAACCACGAGACATGTTTAAACGAGTAAACTTTTTCAAATAAATGAAACGCTTTAAGAACTAAGGAGACAGAAATGTAGAAGAAGTTTCCCCATAATAAGCTAAGCTAAGTGAAAGGGACGAGAGTTGTAAATAGTCGATAAATAAATTTCATGTTGGGAAAAGAGCCAGAGTAAAAGTAAAGTATTTTCTATCAACCGATTTCCCTTGTGTCGATATCTAGATATTGGTTCCCTTTTGTCCTAAATCTCACTACAGTCCAATAAAGTATAATACGACGGTTGGTATCAATATTTCCCTGTACAGTCTACATTAAATGGAGTAAGTTCACGTGCTAAATTACTAAAGGTCACGTCCTGTCGCATACCGCAGAACATACGTTTCCCCCTTTCTTTCTCCAGTCGTAAAGATGAACTTTATGAAATTATCTCTTTCTTAAGAAGTTAGGTATTGAGGAAAGATTTTAGTTGAGGAAAAAATGTCCGAATGTTTTATAATAAGATTAGTGCAGTACTATAATACTGCTATAGTATATACTGACTGTACTGAGCTTTGTATTATATTCTAAAAGAGAGGATTTTGTGACATGTCCGTATACAACGTAGGGATTGCACCAGAGAGCAAAAGTTGGTCTCGCCATGACACAAAAGATATATATTTCCATTTCTATCCAAGAAGGGTCTTAATCGGGTTAAATGAAATGGAAAAAAGTCAAATACGGGAAACTTGGCTCTGTTCAGTAGTACCAGTCAGTGGTGGTATACGTGGCCTGGGCCAAACGAAATAATATGTACTTGATGTAGAGTGTAGAGAAGAGATGCATTAAAAGTACCTAAATGCACAATGAAATTACCAGTAGTAGAAACACACAGAGGAATGATACGAAACCATCAGATCATCATTTCTAGAAGAACCTGGGACCAAAGACTTAAACCACCCACCACCACCGACTAAATACTAAACACAGCAGAGACATTAGACATTAGACACTGTAAAGATGACTGCAAGTTCAAGTAAGAAAGCAAATAGAGAAAGTTGCATGGAGTGAGAGAGAGAGAAAGTGTTTTTGTCCCCCGATTTATTTCTCGTGTCCTTGGATTAATTCATTCTGGGAAACTGTTTTAGCTCTTTCTGGAATTCGGAATCGAATGCGAGAAATTTGTATTCTAAGGTGAAATCTTTAAGCGATACTGACAACTATTATATTTACCACTGTAGACTGAAGATGAGAGCGGTGTGGCTCTGATGGAAGAATTTTTTTTAATAGTTTGGATTCTAGAAAGAGCGTAATTATAGTGGATAAAACTACTTAATTATGAGAATTTACACCTTTTGACACTTTGGACTGGTTTAAAAATTCTTCCAAGAAAACAAGCTAAATATTATAAATTATATTAATCATAAGATATGGAAAAGATTTTTAAAAAATTATATAGAGAGGAACGAAACAACCAACGTTCGCTTAAAAGTTGATAAATGCATAAATAATGCAATACATCCATAATTTAGGCTTTAGGTTGATTAGTCAAAATTTCAATAATTGAATAATGTAACGAAAATGGCATGATTTAAAGTCTAAAACTTTAAAGTGTTAAATAAAATTTTTTGTTAAAATTTTTAGATACCGAGATGTAGAATGATTTCTGTATGTCTTTAGACTTTAGGCATTGTCAGTTCAGCTTCAATCTTACAATATTATACTACACAGCAAATATTACAAATTCTCATGCAAAAAAATTCTTCAACTAAAACTTCAAATTCGAAAGGTTTAATATTTTGTTGGAACGTTGGAAGTACTTGACCAAGAAAAATGCAAGCGCATAAATCTAATACAAAATCTCTAAATCTACACAGTTATATTCAGGTAATGAGAAATGACTGAAACTGAACCTGAACCTTTTTGGACAACACCCGACAGGTCTGCATAAAAAGTCTGAAAATATTAGGAAAAAATATAGCAAGCATGCCGGAGTAGAAACCACTTTAATAACCCCCATAATAGATCCAACTTATCTTTACAAGTTTAGAACTCAATTTAACTCTAAAGACTTTAAAAGTAGAGATACAAAAGGCGATAAAAGAGTGGGAAGTAAAGGTGAAACTATCTTAAAAGGCTAACATACTTACTTACGAGTTACGATAAATGTACAAAATGCCAAAGGGAGTTTTCCCACTTTATCTAATCTTCACAAAATCTTTCTCACTTTTTTCTCTCGCTCTCTTTCGCTTCAAGGAGTTAAATAAGGAAACCGTGACTTATACCAACAGAACATTGGAGTGAAAGTAAGTAAGTAAGGTAAGGTACAACTTTTTAAAAGGCGTATGTTCAATGTTCTTTATATTTTTAGTTGTTATATATGAGCAAATGCATGCATTTTATCAGTCCACCATCACCTCACCAGACCAGACTAGTGTTGTATTTGTGTACGTGGACCGCCTTAAGCAATCACTTCTGAGTACATCAACATCACACAACAATTTCAATCTCAACCTTAGAAAAAGTTACTACTTTCGGTGATGCACCTAAATCACAAAACCATAATGCAGTTTGAGACTGTTTAAAAATCTTGTGATGAATTGCAATCGGTTGGAAGTTAGAAACTTTCCGATTAGATTCAGAAGTTAAGGTGAGGGGAAGCTAAATTGAAATTTAAAACGGGGGTTCAACTTAATTTAAGTCAAACTTACGATATACTACTTGCACTGTAACTTTTGTCTATGACAGAAATAAGAATAATAGAAAAATAAGTTGTTATGAACATTACATTAGTTTCAGAAAATGTTTTCGAACACAAGTAACAGGATAAATAAAAAAATTGAGGACAGGAAAAATTGGAAAATAAGGAAGAGGAGAAAAGCAAATAATAGTACAGAAAAAAATTAAAAATAGAAGATAAAGGATAGAGGACTGGAATTAAGGATAACAATAATAACTAGCAACCACATGGTCAAGAAAAATACAGGCAAATTAAAAAGGATAATTAACAGGTAAAGTTTGTCATTTTCAGCTTCCGGTAAAATACTTTCTCTTAATATGATTTCTCCCTTCTTTTCTCCAAAATACGCTTAGCCTGAATCCAATCTATAACTCAATACTTATAAACAGACCCCGAAAAGATTTTGCTTTTTACTTTTTCCATACAAACAGAGAGAGTCCTTCAGTGTTCTGATTTTAGTCTTAAAAGGCGTACAAAACACAATTGTAGATCTTAAAATGGGAAGTAAATACATCAGGAGAGAATCTTGGATAAAAGTGGTTGTTTTACACTTAAGTTTCTCAAGATTTTCTCTTGCCTATAATGTAAAAACTTGCGATATTTTGCTACTTTTTAGTCCACTAGTATATCCACAGTCACTTATACTTGGACTAGTTGATGGTAGTAACTTTTGTGTAACTTTCCGTTCCAAGCTTTATTTACTTTTTTGACTGTAGCAACATTTATCAAATCTACCGATCGTTTGAACGCTACAATGAAGAAGTAGAGAGAACTTTCTCTCTTCAAATAAATTATTGCTTTTGCGTTTGCCTCGGCTTTCGTTTGTACTCCTTCACATTTTCCTATGATGTTCATGTGCTTACTTTCTACTAAAGAGATTTCATGCCATGCTAACTTTTATCTTAGTGGATTCCATCCTACAGGCCAGGGATAAGCACTATATAAGGATATTACATAATATTATTGATATATACTCGATTGAACCACAAGGGGACAAATCCCTTTTTAGCCAAAGGACAATCTCGAAAGATAAAGAAAAATGTTTACACAACTAAAGTGTCTTTTCCAAGGTAAATTCTCTCGACTTTCTTTTAAATATCCTGTACTTTGGGTGGGTTCTGGGTTGGAGAAAGTTTGCTCCCAAAAGAACAAGATGAATTTTACTTATTTGTAAAGAGACGAAGAAAGGAACTTTTTAATGTATTTTTATTTTATTTTATATGACTGTTTTTTATACTCAAGGGTGTACTGTAAATTATGGTGAACAAGGATTTCCCATTATTTATACTAAGTAATTAAACATTTATCCAAGAGTTTGTTTTCTTCAGCAGTCTTTAATTGCTGAATTTTTTAGTTAGTTTAGTACATCATTTTAAATTCTTTTTCGGATAGAGCATTTAAATAATTGGATGGTATATTGAGGTTGGATAAATATTGTGAAATATAAAAAAAGCTTTTTTTTTATATTTTAAAATTTTATACTTGCTGGATTGAAATTTAAATTGTTTAATTTTGTAATTGAAAAATTCAAGTTGTCCATGTCCCTGCAATACCATGTGGAAAGCTTTGTTACTTTTAAAAATAGTTTTTAGTTTTTACATTTTTGAAATCTGGCAAATTCCTAATTGCCAGAATTAAAAGTAATGAAATTGATTAATATGTAATTGACCTAGCAAATTTCAAAATCTACATGCAAATGAAAATACACTGGGTACTGGGTATTATAGTAAGAGTAAAAATAAAATGTTCAGTTTTATAACGCCAATACATAATTTACTGCAAATGATAATTATGTCTTCTAAACAACAGATTGTTTCCGAATGAAGAAGTTTGTATCTTTGTATGAAATAGTAATTAACTTGTAATGCACAATAAAATCATTCTATAAAACATACAATCAATAACCATTAAAATAAGCCGTAAAATACTTGTAGGTGCGTTTTAGAATCAACACACCTGCCACCATAAACCTTTGAATGAATTGATATAAAATGTACTGATTTAATTATTAACATGCAAGGTTCCTACTACTACTTGACCTTCCACCTGATGACTAAATGATCTTCGTAGGCCCTTAGACCGTTTAAATTTTGAGGCCTTTTCCACAGAAAAAAAGGTCCAGGTCAAAGATGTTAACTCAAAATTCAACATTTGATAAAAAATCCCAAGTAGCGAAGTGAAGTGTATCTAAATCTAAAAACGACTTCCTTTTCCCAATCTCCATTATATTTAGATAACGATTAAGCCCTCGGGACCAAAATGGAAAAACTACTGCAGGGAGATGAACTTACGCTCTATTCTTTTATACCGGCATGCATATTCATATTCGTATCTAAGTAGGTACGAAGAGTACTGCTGTAATAAAGTTTTCTTATCACATTTTTCAAGTCTAAAGATGAAGGATTAGTAACATAGAAAGAGGAAAGTAATAGCCTGCAAGGAAAATTATTATCTGGAAAAGGTATCTCTGTACTTTACTAAATGACTTAGGCTAAGATTAAGATGGTCTGCTCTGATGGTGATGGTGTGTGTTTAATGGGAGAAAGTGTGTTGAATTATTACCATAAAATATCTCTTATCTACACTTTTTACTTTTAGTTCTCAGAGACATTTTTCATCTTTTTATTGTATCAAAATCCGTCATAGGCTCTTTCTATTGCTCAATCTTCAATGTTGAATGTATTTAAAAGTTATGTGATTTTTTGCCTCTGGATAAAGAATTCGTATTGTATTCTAATTCCTTTTAAAAATTTAGAGAGAGAGAGAAGAAGCTTGTGTTATATTGATATTATATTTGGAAGAGATTCGATTTTGTGTTATTATTGGAATGGTAATATGTAATTATTGTAGCTTATTTGGAAAGGATTATACTTTTATACTTTCACTGGAGTGGAATGGGTAATTTCCTGCTTGAGATGAAACTAGTTTACTTTCTAAAGTTTCTTGTAAAGATAATTCGAATTATGTTCATTTCTTACAGTTTGCATTAAAATTGACATCTTATGAAAATGTGTTTTTTTTAATGAAAGGAAAGGAATTTGGAAGTGAAGTGGAAAGGGACTTACAGGTTAAGCTACATTGTACTAATTGTACATAAATGATTATGATATATTGATATATACGATTAAGGTAATTATTAAAAAATTATGTGGTGATTCGGTGATTGATTAAGAATTTTTAAACTTTAACTTTACGTATTTTAATGAACTCGAAAAAATTTAGCGATCTGAATAAATAAGAAAAATGAAATTCCAAAAATGATTGTTTATATTCCATTGAAAAAAAATTACATACCAGTGATTCATTTACCTTGTATTAGAAATAGAGCAATTTGGATCGGGATTTAGCATTGTATTCCACAGTAAATCAACCAATATCACATCCAAGATATCTATATCTATGATCACATCACAGTGTGATTTAATGTGATTTCTGTAATTTATTGTAATTTTTGTGATTTATTGTGATTTTTGTGATTTTATTGTGATTTTTGTGATACATTATGATTTTATCACTTTATCCTAGGTGGATGGAGTAACTTTTGGAAAATGTTTTAGCTAATTATCTTAAAATTTCGTTTTTGAACATTAATTTATAAAGTTTAATAACGTAATAAATCACACACGAAACCTTGTTGGATTGCCATTAGGCAAATATTTTTGAAATTCTTCCATTATTTCAAAATTTAATGAACTTAAACGATTCATATAACCTATGAAATCCAAGAACATTTTATCAAATGCATGTTACCATCTGCGCCCATAATTTCTTAAGAATTAGACTGAAATAGGAAGTATCAATCAGAAACTACTAGCGATCATTAAATATCCTGCTCCAAGTGGGGTTGACACGTCTCAATGAAAAGAAGACGAGAGAGAGAGAGAGAGAGAAAGAGAAGAGGTTAGGACTGGAAACTAGAAAGTGACACTTCATCACTCATACTTTTATTACCGGGTGATTAATTAAAGCTTGAATCGGGGTAATCGGGCTTACAAAGTTTTCGGTTCGATGAATACTTGTACTCTTCTGAAGTATAGTAAACTCCTATTAGAAATACTTCGGTGAGATATTAGAGGTATTACTTTTGGAGTAATTGCTACTTACAATTAGTAGTTCATATCCGCACCATAAGATTTTAAGGATTTAATTAAATTGATAAGACTATGGGGTGCAAGAATTTAGGTTTAATGAAAAAAGCAAATTACGTCTGTAGAAATGCATAAAAGGTCAAAAATAAAATTGCTAAAAACTACATTTGTATTAGTCTTTCGTTTTTTTATGCTAAACATTTTGCTTCAAATTTGACGTAAACGAAAACAGGTATAAAAATAGGTAAATTATGATGTTTTTCGTATTTAATGAAGGAAATACATTGTAAATTGCAAATAATTTACTTACGTAAAGTAAATGTCATGATTCTTATGTAAACTAGCCATGTTGCCTTTCCAGTAAAAAAAGTTACAACAACAATATCTTATATCTAAACTCTGCAAAGTTGACTGTATGTTTAACTTAACCTGTGACCTTTCACTTTGCCATCTAGTCTAAATAATAAATTCGAACAAGAGAGAAAGAAACAAATCAAATGAGATTTTCTTTTCTTACGACAAACCCATTTGGCGATATATATATGGTAAAACAGAAGGAAGTAGATGAGACATAGGACTAGTCTTGAGTACACACATATATTATAGACTTAGCATTAAAATCCACCCACGACCAACGACTGAATATCAAATCCCACTAGAACCAAAGTAATGTAGATAAGTTTGTCTTTAGGAAAATAAATGAACTGCAAATTCGAATGGATGGGACATGGAACAACGAAAACAGAGTTAGGGTTTGCAATAGAAAGTATCGTGGGGTTTCTACTTTAAATTCCATCTGCAATCAATGCGCTGCACTATATAATTTGTAATTATCAATTAGGTAATAAAATCGAATTTAAATGGTGGGAAAATCCTTGAAATTAGAAAAAGAAAAAAATTTCAAATGCAAATAGCGACATATTCAAAAATATATAATTTAATTTTTTGAAGTGAATGAAATGAAGTTAAAAATGTTAACCTCAAAACAAAACAAAATCATCCAAACTCACCAATACACTCACCAAAAAATATTTTGCATAAATTCAACATAAAAGTTTCGAAAATTAATTTCATTCCATAATTACATTAATTTAAATGTATTTAAAATACCAAATACAATTTCTAATTTAAAACCCGGGTCGTCCTTCAAACCTTAAACACTCCTTTCAAAACCATCATTTTCAATTTCATTCTTTCCACAAAGTATTTTGATTTCAGGAAACTCTCCCATCTGTATTTGAGTTTCCTCAAGCTTCATTACATCCTTGTTTGAACTCAAAGAAACTATCCTCCAGTTCGTTATTTTTTATTTAATTTCAAATGAGAAAAATTACACAGAAACAAAACCAATGACAGCCACAGATTCTTTTGTACCTAGTAAAACCTCACAATTTTGTTTGATTTGTAGAATCTTCAACCAATCCAACTAAAATTTATAGACTCTTTGAGGAAATATAAGAAATCAGAATTAGACAAGAATAAAAGATTGATCTTCAAAAAAAGTGTATAGAACAAATGTCGGTAGTCTGTGGAAAAATAACATCCATGGATAATAGTTTGATGGTAAAAGATCGAGGAAGAGAAAAGAGGTTGGAGGGACATAAAAGTAAATTTAATATGATAAAAGAGTTTGTCCTATTTGGTCCAGTGCCAATTCATTCATTTCTTCAATCTTGATTCGAAGCGATTCTAGACCGTAAATTTTTGATCGAGTTGGCTCACTCACTGCTTTCTCTACTTGGATGACGTAAAGGGAGGAAATTGGACTGAAGAAAAACTTACTCTAGATCACCAGATGCAACTGATAAGGGTCACATCACAAGGGTTAAGTATTTTACAGAGAGTGTTTTTGAATTTTATTCTGACCTTAGTAAATAAATATGGATATTTAGGCCTTGAAATGAAATGAAGGAGAGATGAAAGTTTTTATAGAAATGGGTTGAAATTAAATGTTAGATTTTAATTTTTTTGTTAAATTTACAATTACAATTAACATAACATAACTTCAAGACCAGACCAATATCTACATCGATTCTATAAATGCATTTACTCTACTCTAGAATAAATGGTATTCTGTTCTAACATAATTGCATACAGGTATTTTTTTAAATTCCGAAAATGATATTTCTTCTTTGAAAATGTTAGAGAGTTTAAATCAGTATTTTAAAATTTTGACAAACTAAATCCATTTCATGGTAATGGTATTTAAAACTTTTATTTGACACATGGAAATCGCATTATGTAATCGTACACATCTCCAGCAAGTTTCTATAAAGTAATATTTTTTATTAATCGCCCAAATTACATAAAAATGATTTATAATTTTTTAACTTTATCTTGATACAACCCCAAATTACAGACAAGATTTTGCACTGTTGCCGGGTGAGGTATCACATCGAAAGCTTTGAAACTCCGATAATAATCCGTTCAAAGGTTAAAACTCAAAACGCGTAGTATTTAAAAAAAAATTTTATAGATAAATTTGAAATCCTCTTTCAGTTCAACGGAAGGGATTAACTGTGAACTGACAAGCCTAAAAAGCAAGCTAACTAAAGAAAAGATAACAAAGGCTTAAATATTTCTACGCTTTTTCATGCACGAATGCCATTTACAATCCAATTTCAACAGAATAAAAGGTCTGACAGGATCATGCTCATTCATTCATTGAAGGGATTGAGTATTTTTGTAAAAACAACAAAAACCATCGTATGAATTATAATCATGTATTAGACATAGAGAAGTGAAATAACTTATTGTAATATCGAGTTCCCATTTATTTTCCCTGTTTCATCCTATTTTATATTATTAAATGGATCGATAAATCTTTTGTTCTCTCTATAGCTTTAGTTTCCAGGAAATTGAGAACAATGAAACTCTCTCTTGCATACAAGCTTCAAACAATAATGAACTTTTGCTTAAGTATGGATAGAGTGGCTGAGTGAGACTGAGAGAAAGGATTATCTGCTAATAATTTATTATTAGCTTTACTATCTGCTAATTAACTAGATTCCAATAAATTGGCAAGCTATCATCATCAAACTTTGGAACTCATAGGTGGAGTTTTCCAAGTTTGATATCAATATTATCATCCTACATTTATTCACATTCTAATCCCGAACAGCTTCCCAAAAGCTTTTTAAGGACTTGGGAGAAATCACGTGTCTTTTTTCTAGTGAATTTTAATTATTTTTTATCACATTTTTTGAAGCTCTATCGACCGGATAGTTATCGAAAGAGTTTAAATGTCTTTTCAGATTAAAACCAAAGGCTAGATTTGCCACATAAATAAATAAAGATTAAGAAAATCTTTGAGGATTAGAAATGGAAATTGCTAATCAAACAATTGTATATAGCGAGATGTGAAAAGATCATATTTTTATTCCGATCAAGTGTTGGATAATCTGTGATGCATTAAAAATTCTCTTAAGCCTCTAAACAAAGTAGAAATCGTTTAAAACAATATCAAAAAAGTAATTAAAAAATTCATAGTAAAAGATTCAAAAATAACTATATCTAAACATTTCATACAAATACATGTAAAATTGTCCAGTCTTTTCCAGTGTAGGTCTAGAATATGTAATTTAGTCAATTGCGTCTGTATTGTCCTTCAAAATATAGCCTATGCGTGGGAGGGTTTCCATTGCTCAACGATTTATAATACAGATCTAAAAATAAATCCAAGCATGTGTCATGTGTGTGGACAGAATCATAATTATCAAAGAAATGATTTTATGCTTTCACTCTGCCCCAAATAGTTTTGAATCATCATCAACACGTGCAAGGTCAAATTACCAATTTATTTCCTCTTCTAAAGGAAAGAAGAAACGCAATTAATTAAACCCGATAATGTCCCACCGGAGGGTTCTATTCTGGTAAATCCCTTGTTTAAATTTACCAATTTCTACACAACAAAGTATTCTAGACACATGGGGAGAAATAGATGAAAACCCAATATAAGATACTTTAAAAACTTTCAAATAGGACGAGTTCGTATACCTATAGAATAGTATTTCTTTGCATTTTGTCATCTAAACCTTAATTGAACTGAAACAACTGAATGGAATCGTATGGATGAATGATTTCGGGGATTTAATTTGGAAGTAATTATGAGGCTCACAGGGGGAATGAATCTATTCTTACAAACACACGCATACATAGAAAGAGACAATGGGATCTTATTTCTTAGTACAGATAGATGCCTTAAACATAAATGATGTGCTTAGGGTTTTTTGTTCTGCCAACAGGTTCGGTTTAATATCATGAAAACAACGTCCCTTGCAGCGCAGCACTCATAAAGTTATTCAATAAGCAGAGCGCTTTTAAACAGGGCAAAAATTACATGCTAAAGGCGAGTTAGGCGAGGGAAAAAGTTGTTTGCATTTGTATTGGACGTACTGTGAACCCAAAAGATGCTAAAAATGTTTTTCAATTTCAATGTAAAATATTCCACACAATTTTTGAAGCTCCACACAGTCTCTTCTTAGATTAGTTCTGGTTTTGATAGGAAGATAAGATGCTTTCACTTGAATTTCCCTATTTAGGGAAAACTGCTGGGAATACTACTGTTATACGTATCTATTGTATACGCTTAGAGTTTATAATATTGGTTAAAATCCACCCTGTTTGCTTTACTCGTTCTGTGTGAATTTATTACAGTTAAGAATACATATTCAGTAGGAATTTCTAGTAGAACGACCACATACACAAGGATGAGATGGAAATTTCTTTGTAGAGATTGAAGTCAAGGAAGGGTGAAAGTTTCTCGCCATCTTATCTTCTTAACTTCGTGTAAGAGTGGGACTGACATGGGTAAACCGCACTTGTCTCAACTTTAAATACCGTAGCCGAAGGCGACCACTAGCACTCGCCTACTTTGTATCGTCACAAAGTTATAATCTGCCTACAAAGCAAAGCACTCACTCAAAGGTTACAAAATTGACATTGATGGTCTTCCATAAGTGTTGATCCTTAACTTTTCTCTGACTGATATGTTTTCTTTGCCTACAGATAATAATTATGTGGAGATTGTTGGTAGAGCGAGGGTGAAAGCTTTTGATTTAATTGACTTTGCCGAATTTTTGTGGGCTTTAATTTTAATGATTTTATTTGTCTGTTGGTATATTACATAATTATTTTAGCTATTCGTAGGAATTCATGCAGTTTTGCTTTAAAAGAATTTCTCAGTTATTTTTAGAATATTTTTATTTCAATAGTTTTCTACCAGTCTAAATCATAATAGTTTGAAAACACGAAGTGAAGTTATTTTAACGAATGGAATTTTTTAGGATGTTTGGAATACGCGTAGTCATGTTTAGTGAATTTTATGAATTTAAATTCTATTCAGTTTGTGAAATTAAAAAAGTCTTGGATTCATATTGCAGTGCTTGCAAGATGTTTTAGTTTTTTGATATTTTCTCCTGTAAACATAGAATTAAAAACTTAAAATAAATTCTATCTGAAGTAATGAACACAGTAAAATGATTTTTTATTTGTGTTTTTTCATCCAAGCTGCTTGAAGAATGGTTTGAAGATGTAGATCCAAATATAGTATAATTAAATAATTACTAATTACTTGCAGTAGTGTTCCTCGTTTAAATATTATAAATGCGTTATTTTCTGAAAGATAGAGATTACAATTTAAATCTATTAATTTAATCCGGGCTACTTTCGGTTTTAAAATAGTTTAAAATTGTATGAAAAATCCAACACATTTACAAAAAGTGAGGATATGTTAATTTTAGCATGTTTCATAAATGTATGGGTTTTAACGCTACTGTATGAATTTTTGGCTGAGAAAAATTGTTATTACTTAGTAGATAAACTTCGTTCTTCGTGTTATTAATATATTCATAAAAAATATAATATTTCAGTATGAACCATTATGGTTTTTTAAAATGTTCATAACTTACTAGAAATTAGTATGAGTTTTTAAATTTGAAAATCATTTAAGTTAATAAATTTACAGGAATGTAAATTGAAATGCGATATTAAAAAATTATTCTTCATACTTACATTTCTCAAGAGATCCAATTCAACTCTAAAGTTGTCTTTTCTGTAGCATTATTTATCTTCCAACTTAAAACCTCCGGTCTTGTATAATATTTTTATGAATCCTACTTGAATACAGTTTTCAAGCCCACTTCACTCTCTAGTACTCCCGCATGTTTCATTTCTACCGAATGTAATAAGGTAATTCGCAAATTCGTACACTTTAAACAACTTTAAATTAATTAAAACAATTACGAAGAATTGAAATCTGTTACTTATACACACTGCAAACAGTTTATATCATATTTAATGTCAATCAGTCTTAAAACAATTTAAAAAATGTATTTTATTCTAAAATCAATAATAATAAGTCAATACAGTAATTTCCGAACACACACATGAAACCAAAAAAATACCAGTGTACATCTCGCACCCAATATCAACAATCACTTTAGGTATTTTTCTTTATGTGAACAGAATGAAATAAAACTTTCACTTTCAACACTTTTCTATCTTTTGTAATAAATCAATACTAATAGTTGGGAGAAGTGGAAAAGTAGAACTGGAGATTCAAAGTAGGTACTATCCCTTAGGAGCACCCTATGTGCCAATCCGATATCATAACATAGAATATATAGGATTGCCTTTTCTACTAATTCTGCTGGTCTGTTTCTTCTTGTTCTTTTACCAATTAATAATTAAGTAGCCAATTACTCAATAGGAGAGAGTAGAAGATAGGGAAAGTAAGGAGCCGAACTGAAAGTGAACAACATAAGTAAACCGAAGAACCACTTACACACATTTGGTACAAAGTGAAAGTACTATTATACACTTTTATTCTCTGTGTATATTTGAAACACACCTCCAATCCTTGGAAACCCTGCTGATGTTAGATGTTAGATGATATTATTATGCTATGCTGCTTTCTCTTTCCTGTCCTCCTTTAGCAGAGATGAAATTCCTCGGGAGAAAGTGTGAGAGATTCGGTGGTATGGTATGGTTGTAGTAGTCAGTGATAGAGGTTTGGTTTGGATGGTAAGTAGGTATGTAGGTTTAACATGATAGAAAACTTAAAAACTTGTGCTTCTACTACGGGTGTTCTACTTCAGAGGGAAACTTGGCAAGAATGAACGGTAAGAGAGAATATTTGCTCCTGATCCGAGTGAAAGTACCGGACAGATCGGAGTCGGAGAGGCAGGAGGGAAAATACCGATGTTAAGGGGATCGGATGCGGAAAGAACCGATCTTCATTTCAGATACTTTTCTTGTACTGGGTTTAGTATGGCAGGAAGATTCATAAAGGGTTAGGGTGATTTTTTGAAAAAAATATTTTAAATTAATTTGTAATTTTGTTATTAATTTATTTTTAATTTTGGGGTGTCTAGATTATTTTAATTAAAACCATAATCGAACTCTTGCTCAACGGTTAATCGAAAAAGCATGTGAATAATTTTTGCGATAATTTACCCAGTAAACATTACCTTGATAAAAGATGTTTGAAAGCGCTTTAGGACATTTTGACAGCCAAATGGGCTAAGACGAACGGGAAGGCACAAAGGGGTGGAAAATATATTTCTATGGGGGTGGACAAGTGTCATATCAAGTCAAGTTTCATTTCGAAGAGAAACAAATTGATCTTACACTTATTTTTAATGATTCAAAGCTATTTTAAGCTCGTGAAAGCATTTTTTTGATAATCATAAATCTTACGCACATATGGGTTATGTGTGAGCAATCAAAACATAGATTAAATCAAGACGTAGATTAAATTTTTAATTAAAATTAAACTGTAAATCGGTTTGAAACGAAAATTAACAAAATACACGTTTAAATAACTTTCTCACACACAACAGCTATTTTTTAAAGTATGTATTTAAGAAAAAAAATGTTGAATTTTTATGTGGAATGTTCTTGTATTTTTTGGTTGTTTTGGACATTTTTTATTTTGTTTCGAGACTTGTGAATTAATGTATATCGATATCACATATGATTCCGATTTTTTCAAAAGTTAGTAGAAATGAGCATTACTTAAAATAGAATGTCGCTTTTGAGTTACGGGCTTGACCTTGATACTTGACAAGATGCTTCATTGTCTAGCTCTTTTAGCGTGCCGGTCAAGATTCTCAAGTTGCACCCTTTATTCTCAGCTCATTTAACCAACTCATCTCAATCTTTGGAAAAATCTACCCAAATTAGGCATGTTCTTTTTTGGTTATTTATCAACTTTGTTCACATTCACACGAGTAAGAATGTTTTACTATTATAAAAATCTACCATAGAATTTATAGACTGACCTTAGCTATAGTGTTGTAGTATGTTGTATTTATACAGTGTATAATGTTCAAGATACATTTACACTTATGCAGTATAAAACATGACGATCATCATCATCATCATCTGCTTCTGCTGACTGAAACTGAACCAAGAAGAGAAAGGAGGCCAGACCAGACCGACCCTCTCTATATATATTGGCATTGGGGACTTTCACTCAACTTTCTCCCCGAATCCCCATCGATTTTTTTTATATTTTACCCGGAGAAAAACGTGGCTAGGCTACACTCTAAACTACACACTCATACTTAACTCTTACTTTATCAAAGGATTCAATCCAAACTTATACGAAACCAAATAACCCTATGTTCAATGCCGCTATGTTCTATCATCATCATGATTATGGGGTTATTCACACGTTCAACTTTTCTAAATCTTTCTGTACTATGGGACCAGACCAGACCAAGGGACCTTAAGGGTTAGGTTGGATGATGATAAGTGACCTTTGACACTTTTGATTTGAATTCACCCCATCATTGATCCCTTCAAGGATTTCTTACCTACCCTAGGGCTAAATTCAAACACATTCATATGTGAATGGAAAAAAATATTATTCCAACGTTCCAACTTCCAACCCGCCGGTACGATAGTAACAATTGTAGATTGTAGTAATGTGTTGGCATCAAGCCAACCAAAGTTGAACGAGACTGAACTGAACTGAAGAAAGGAAAGACACGAAGAATATCAAGAGGGATGGGAATAAAATAAGGGAGAAAAACATTAGGGAAAGTTAGACCTTCCAACTATACCAACTTATAGGTCATCTTATCAGAGGGGGGTCATAGGGGTAAATAATGTTTTGAGGTTTTTTCTCAGAAACATAAATTTTTTTATGAAATTTATCGACAATCGGCAATACTCAAAAGAGATATCGATTGTAGTTTGAATGTTTGAAAGTTTCAACATGTGGGAGAAAGTTATTGAATATTGGAAACTTTTTTTTATAGAAAATTTACATATACAACTTTATCCTTGGAAGATTTACTAAAAGAGAAGTCTAAGAGACTTTGGGTGGATTTGGTTTTTAAGGATTTTAAGATAGATGATACAGTACACACATGCAGACTCACTTCCGAGTGTACCAGGTGCCCATGTGGTTTGGTTTGGTTTGGTTTAACGGATGGTAAGCCTATTCATTCTAGTCTGACTTGGATGGATGAAATGAAGGGATGTTACCCGAAACCGGGTATTCATCTACTTTCTATTCAACATTCTAACTGCTTTTCTCCTAGTCAATAGAAATAGTAGACTGGCCAGGCCAAGCCACACACAAATGTTACATCACATTCCAGATACGACTTTATAGTCAAAGAATGTGTACAGTATAGAGTGTATAGTTAGATAGTATAGTGGATTGGATGAGGCTGTCTTTTTTTAGAGAAATTACTTTATATGCGGCATTCAGACTTACTGTTACAGTTACTGGGAGAAATGTACATTGTACTACTTTACACAATTCACACTGTACTATATAGTGTAGTACCCCATATATAGGGCTGGATTGTAGAAGGGCAGGCAGACGGTTTGAACACTTGAATGTCAGGGCCGGGTGGGAACTGAGGGATGGTTGGAAACTTTTTATTTAAAAAATTATTGAATTGTTTCGTTTTAAAATCTAAGCCTGCAATTTCCTTTCGAACAAGATTAATTTCACATGTGCCACAATTTCCGACTTGGGGCACATAATAGGTCTCGGATTAATTGTAAAGGGTATCAAACACTTGTATCTCTCAACTCGCATCTGTAAAAACATATAGATTATAATAAAAATATAACATCATAATCGTTGTGTTTTGTTCTTCTAATAGTTAATTTCAATGAAGTTTCATGAACCGTAAATCACTCATCTGCTTCAATTCGTATATTATTTAAAACCTTAAATATTTTTAATAGCTAACTATAAGTTTAACATAAAACAACAAGCAGAGAATCTTGAAAATAAAAAAAAATGTAAGGTAATTTTTTACATTTAGGTAAAATTAATTTTATGTTTTGAAACCAAACTTAATTTTTTTAAGCCCATATTGCCTGCCAAATCGTATCACCTTTCTCCAAAAACCTCTTACTCCACCATGCATGTTCTACGTTGCTGAAGGAAGATACAAGCAAGCTCTTTCTCATTTCCGCATGAAAGTTTATGCACAACATTTTTTCTGCCAGAAGTAAATTCTCAATAAAGTAGAACTGGAGTTAGTTGAGTGAGAGGAACAACTAGATGCAAAAACGAATTTTGTTTTCTCCTCAGAGAGAGACTAAAAATGTGGCATACCTAAAGGTAAAATATATACAGAGAAAGGAAAACAGAAAAAAGTAGAATGCAAAAGACTCTGTGTACTAAAACAAAACAACAGAAAAAGTACTTCATATACTTTTATAGTATGCATCTCGAACTGTTTTTGTACACACAAAAAACACCCGGGAGCTAGATTATATAAAGGGAGAAAGTAAAGGAGCCTGTGAGTGAAGAAGAATACCCTGTTGGGTCTTAGTCCTGCCTGTGCCATTACATTAGGAAGAATAATGTTATACTCTACAGAGAGAGTGTAACAAAGAGCAAAATTTCAACGAAATAGGCATCCACGGTACCCGGTTTCGGGATCTTTTATTTTCTAATGTTCTACATACATTTCACTCACTATGTCTACACATACACAACACACTAGTGGTTTCGTTTGTAGGGATCTTTTGCAATGTTTTTCTTCAATAGAATAGTTGACGAGTGGAGTCGTCTTTCTAGCCCTTGAGGGTATTTCAGACTGAAAACAAACGACTGTGTACAGGCAGACAGACTAACAAAGTGAGGTTGGAACGTTGAAAGAGGTAAGGGAAATAAAAGTCTCAGGTAAGTAAGTACGCAGGAAGTGCATGTTTTTTCGGTTTAAATTTACTATTTCATATGGTGCATCTCTTTCTTATCGTTTCTTTTATTATTAAGCTGTGAGTTTGTTTAGAATATATAAAAGATGAAATGGAATGTTGTGAAGGGATGTATGACCTTATTTTGTTCAATGTTGATTTGTTACAGTTGTCTTTGAAGTAAATTGAATATTTGTAGCATTTGTTGGCTAATACGGGTTGTTGGGCGTTTCGAAATTATTGAGTAAAATGTAAATTTTAGACTATATAGGGTCTAAAAGTAGTGAAAAGAATTAAATGCTTTTTATTTATAATGATGATGATTTCTATGCATGCACGTTATTTATCGGCAAATGGTTCTTAAAATCCTTAATTTGTTTGTAATTATTTTTACTTTTATTTTAATTAATTTATTATTATTAGATGAGCGACTAAATCTATGAAGCATCTAAATTACCGATTTTATAATTTAAAACTTGAGTACTTACAATTAAGACTTTTAACTTTACAAAGGTTCGTACACTTACTGCTAGATTTTATAATTCTTTTAAACAAATGTCTTTCAAACCCTTTTCTCAAATTAGCTACGAGTGATTCGTCTGTTTTCGAAATTGATAATATTTTTGACAACTATCTGTGCAACTAATTAGAAACCATCAGAAAATTTTTTTTTGTAAATATTAAATTTAACGAATCAACATAGTTTGCTAATTTTCCAATAGAAATCTTAATAAATCATTAGAACTTGAAAATTTTCATAATATAAGAAATAATTCATCTGTACTGAGTTATTTTAGTCAATAAAACAAAATCGTAATTTCTTCACCCTGTGACGCTACAAAACCAACCCAACTTTAGCTTTCTCCAAGCCCATGTAAAAAATCATGGAATTCTACATGAATAAATACCTACCTTGGCCTTATGTATTTTCCTCCTTACCCCAACTACAAGCATTCAAACAGTATAAATGACAAAGGTCACACCAACGTTTGAAACATCCCATTCTTACTATTCTTATCTTTTCACAAGCTACCATACAAGATTTCATGCCCTAAAATAACTATAATATTCTACAATATTGAACTGCAATTCCAGAGTAATTTTCCACCAACTGAGATTGTCCTCGTATTTGAATGTTGAATCTATAAGCAATGCAATATAACCCCATATCACGTTCCCACTTCCTATTTCTACCAATCCTACCGACACTTATCCAGCTTTACAATCTACTTGAGTATGTAAGACCTATTACAATACCATACCACATTCGTTTCATTTCCTCCTATATCACTGTCACCTATACTGAAATACCTACACATCGCATCGGATGTTCCAGGGAGATAGCGTAATGTGTTGGTAAATTGGTTTAAAGGACTATCAATCTGAATAAGGAGGTTGCAATGGGTTTTGATCGTGTTGGTTCCTTTCACTCCCTACACTGCCATTGGCTTGATATTCTATGTAGAATAGAGAAAGGTTCCAAGTTCTAATATCAAAGGCTATAATACCTTTCACTTTGTATGCACTATGCAGATAATATAGCCTTGCATGGACATTTTATATGAACAAGGGAAGTAGGAGAGGTTGAAGGTGTGATATCCCGGATGTACGAAGAATCTCTTTAAATTTCAAGAGCTGATCTCAATCTCTTGTTTGGTTCCCCAGCTGCTTTTGAAAAGCCCATTCTCCTGCCTATCAAAATCCGGAGAAGTAAAACCGGATTCAATAGACACACCAGCCTATCTCTATTCATGGTTTGGTTTGGTGAGAGACTCTCATCTCCAAGTCCAGAACCATCACCAACTGAACTACCACCATCACATCATCCTACTACCCACTTTACTCTCTAAATTCCCTTATTTTACCCATATCACAAACAGTAGAATTTCACTGACATGAACCCTTTTAAAATTCATCCCAAGCCTTCTCTATCACCCTGGCCAGGTTGAATAAGGTT
>JAQFZZ010000132.1:0-30157 GCA_034696405.1 Isotoma caerulea | reverse complement strand
AAGCCCAATGTTAAATTTTTAACATGGGGCTTATGTATTTGACCCCTACACTATTTCGAAGGGTTTTGGGGTATGAACGTTACAGCTACAAGGACATCGTATGCAGTCATTCAGACACTGAAGTCCGTTTCGTGGAATTGTACTTACACAACTGAAATAAGTAAGTATTGTAAGTATTACATGAATTAAGAACGTGTACTCGTTAGTGTAGATTTTGCAATGTTGAATGTGGGTATAATGATGATAAGGTTCGTTATACGAAGAAATCTGTCTGTCTGCCCAACCCGTAGGAGGGACGTGTGGTTGAATACACCGTAATTTATTTGTGTAAATTGTTTGATAAGAAGTTTCAGTCTAGGGTAGAAACCTTGTTTAAATGTCGTATTTAGTGCCAAAGTAATATATAAAAACAAATGGAATGAAGTCCGTAGATTTTGCAAATATTTGATTCATTCGTAACTAAAATTAACGTTTGGACCTTTGGACATTAGCTTTTTTGAACGTTAAATCCAAACATTAGAGCCATTAGATTTTATACTTTATTTGGTATACATATTTTCCTTACAAACGTCCTAACCTTGTTTCGGGTTTTGTAATGCCCATGGGACTAAAAGTAATTCTGAGAGTTCTTTTAATGTCATTCTAAAGTAGTTAGATTTGATAAATTTGTTTGTTAAATAAGAAGATATTATGCAATGCATAGTATTTCAGTACCAAATGGTCACGCTTTGAATTTCCTATGACATTTTAAGCTGCCTGCCACTCAATATTTTACTATCGATTGCCATCTATTCATATTTGGAAAACATTGAGCGTCGTAGATACACTTAAGTACATAATACAAAATAAATCAAAGCGTACTAATAATTCTTGTCTAGAAGGAGACATTGGACCAAGTCCTACGTGATCTTTTGAATTTATCGACAAGATAAAATTTACTATTTGACTATATTGAAATATCTGCGTAGAATATAAATTTGAAATGTATTGAGTTGGTTATGCTTTTAAAGTAGCGTACCGTGCGTGATGTGACGGTTTCAGTAGGGGCACAATCTGTCTATCTATTCATTTTCTAGGGACAGCGGAAAGAGTCCTCTAATACAATACGTACCAGAGAGAGAGAGTGGAAGAAAAGTGTAGTGTACAAAACTACAAGATTCCCAGGTAACTTTCTAACGATAAGTAGAAAGTGCTACAAAAGACAACTTTTAAGCTGGAAACTATTTGGAAATTTTGAAATATACTATTGAAAATATGTCTTCTTTTCGTGCAGCTTGTTGAAACTGGAGATTCATAAGTCATGTGAATCGTTTTCACTTTCATGCATTTTGCCGTATGAAAATATTGTAGTCACTAGATAGGTCCAAAAAATCCTTCCTGTGAGCAGGTAATTAACATGGGTAGGATAGGGATGGACATAAGGGCTTGCTAATGTTACAAAAATTGACATGGAGTTATTAATAAGGCATAAATAAGAAAATCCTGTCGCTAAGTTTAGCTTTCCATTCAACAACAGACATTGTCCGGTTCATCTAAAGGGAAACCGTTTTATAAAACAGGTCATGTAGCTTAATAAATGAAAACGATTGAAAATCCTTTGTGTGATTTATGGACAGTATAGAATAATAGTAAAATATCAGAAAGGGAACGTTGTACTTGTAACAACGTGTAGGACGAGGCATTTATTTGCATCTCTTTTCATACTTATCAATCCGTCTCTTATCAATGGAGCCAGTCAGGTCGGCATGAGCTGAATAATAATAACAACACTTACATTACATTGCCTACTGGTGACTGACGGAAAGGACGAGAGGGAGACTGGCTCCACTGCCTGCACTGGTCTCACTTTTTTCTTAGACGAGAGTTGAGAACACTTGAACACTTTGCTTTGTTACGTCTTTCAAAGGAAATTGTCTGTCTTCATCCTTCCCTTACTTCAATCCCATTTTTTTTTGTCACAAAATAAAAATAAAATACTGAAAACTAAATCTACTCGTGTAGCTTTGAATAAAATAACATAATCATGATAAAATAACATGTGCGATTTTACACGATGGTAAAATCCCAACTTATGCGTCCTTACGCTGTGTTGAAACGAATTGAATTATCAAATTTGGTACGTGATAAGATAAAAATATCCAAAGGAAGGATAGAATAACAGATTTGGAAATATTTTATCGAGTAAAACCAGTTCATTTTGAGCTATTCATATTTCAATTAGGGGGATTTTCTAAATTCAGATGAGAGATGTGGAATATTTTAAATTGAAAGTTGTAAGTTTTGTGAACTAAAAGCATTTTTTATTCGTTTTTAACATTGATGAAAGTTTAAAAAATACAGTTTACTCCAAACTTTACATTTACTTTAAAACTACTCCAAGCAATTTTGATACGCTGTACTATAGAGAGGGTTTAGAGCTATTTTTCGACCTGGGGTGCATAAAAATAAACCTTAGGACAGACTTGTCTACAATCATTGCATAATACTCTTTCTATTCCAAGGGCTCATTCACTTATTGCTTAGTAAAAAACCTTCTTCAGAATGTTGACCTCTGAAGCGTAAAAAGTAATTACTTGTTTCAAATTTCTTCAACCATTAAGAAACTGCAATTAAAGGTTTAAATATTATATTTCATTAAAGTGATTCACTTTAAGTGAAGCGGAGAAATATAAAAACTGAAATTACTCACTCGTATGATTTTACTAAAAATGAACTATCCTGCAAAAAGATTTCTCAGAAAAGACTTAAACATGTTTTACAAATCAAAAAAGCTAAAGAATTAGGGATTTCCCGAAACGATAATTTTTTATGAAATATTTACAATTATACACATCGTGAATTTAGGATAAAAATAATCAACCTGGATAAGTACTTGATGTCCTTTTGCATGTGTGTGTGTGTGTGTAACAACGCAGAAAAAGCATAAAAGCGTAAACGGTTCATTAAAAGGTTTTAAATTACTCTGAAAGTAGATTTGAATTATAAATTGTTAGGCTGTGTAATTAAGGTAGATAGATGTATCTTGCTTATTGCATGGTTTGATTTAAGTTGACATTGTCGAACAAAACAGAATTTAAGGTAAGTATGCATCTTTAAATTTTATCAAACGACTATGTCCCATTGCCTGCCCTATGTCCCATCTGCTTATAAGGGCAGAAAGGTAGATAAGCACCTACACTTGAGATTTACGTTTCAAACCATAGCAAAAGAATACAGTTTGGCAGAAAAAAGCAAGCACCGTTTTTCCAAAGTGCCTTTTTCTATCAAAGAGCATTCTGTTAAAAGTAGAAGGATATTTTATACTCTTTTTAAATAATGTGTGGGTTGCCTATATTACCATTAACTATCGGAGAGTCGACCCTTATCATTCCTATGGCTTATAGGATGAGATGAGCATAAAATGTTTCTACAGAGCTTTAATATAAGTCTATCTGTATAGTGTAAGAACAGCAGCAAAGTAGTCGCTTAAAAGCACTTGAGATCAAAGTAAAAAATGTTGAACAGGCTCTCATTAGCGGTTTCAAAAGTTGTTGAAAAGAGTGCCTCCATCCAAACAAATACTTAAACGGATTTGTTGAATAGGTTTTCAGGCTAAGCCACGTGTGTGTGTCGTCTGAACGTCACTTTTTAAACCAATTAAGGATGTATGAGGTCAGGGCATGAGTTTTTGACATGAACGTGAAAAAAGAATCTCCACGTTTGTAAATTAGGGAGTCATTTGCAGAATTTTAAAGGTTACACGTGTTTTTTGTTTCTACTTTTCATTGACTTTTTAAAGAGTAAAGAGGGCATTTATTTTGCTTGTACATCTTTAAAAAAATATACAGTCAAATCAAACCCTATGCAACTGTTGACTGTGCACAAGAAACAAATCAAAGGCTAGAATGCTTTTGATATTGCTTATAAACAATGTAAGGTCACACTACACCGTCAATATACAAGCCATTGGTTCATATATATATGACACACTCGGTCACACGCACAATCATCCAACTTTCTTGTTGGATTCGTATACGATATAAGGAAAGCTTGCATGCATGCGTGGCTGGATAGGTAGGTTGGTAAAATAACCGTGGTTTGAATATAGGGTAGAAAGGTGGTGGTAAAAGGAATGAATTCAGATGATGATAAGAGATAAGACGATAAGTGGTTTTGGAGCTGTAATAGTCAGTCATACGGAGTGAGGGTGATGATGACGATGGTGAAAGGTGACTTTTGCATGGTGGAATTTACACTATTGAATAGAAATGGGCTTTCCTCGTAATATTTTCCAAGTGAGAACTCAATTGAATATTTCTACATGAAATTGTCATCCCTTGAACTTCAGCATGGGTTATTTCTCCTTTCTCAAGTCAAATCAAGAATTACATAAAAAGACGATACTATATTGGGTGCCAATTTTATACTGCTTCTGCTTCTAAGGTACTTCACCTTTTGAAAATGTTACATTGTCGAGTGAGAAAAAATCATGAATTCTCAAATAGGCCCGTTCATAAACAGTAAGAGTCCATGCATTTACGTGAGGTTGAGAAAGATGTTTAAAAAAATAAACCCATCTTATATGTACAGATCTTGAAGGATGAATACTGTTACTGTTCGTAAAATGATGGGAATGTTTGATAGTTTATGGCAGTGGTGGGTGAGTGGGATAGAGGATGAAGTCAGTCACAGAAGAAATAAGAAGTGGAGAAGAACTCTTGTGCAATAAAAGAAAGTCAAATCGGGACAAAAATCATGAAAGACAGAAAAAGGAACTCGTCTTTCCACAGGAAATTGTTCCTTCGACTTTTCCCAACTCACCAGTAAAGAAAAAAAAGATACAAAATAATGCGGAAAAGGCCTTTGAAAAATCCATCACACGTTCACATCCATGTTTCATCCTCAAGTTGCACACAAAGGAGAGTACATAAATCACACGAGTGATTTCTATCTCTTAAAAGATATGATCTAGAGAATATTAAAAGTTAAAAAAACCCAAACCCCCTTTTAATCTTGTAAGTAAGGTTTAGTTTACTTTCAGAGTGTTAATTTAAATCAGAATAGAATTTGGACTTCAGCGAGGGTGACTAGGTTATAAGGTCAATGTTATTTATGTGCCGAAGGACTCGTCACTGTCAGCACGCCAAAGTGTCAAAGGCTCTGTAAATCAAACATCAAACCAGGGAGTTTATCTAGGGAGAAAGTAACACAAGATTTCTAAATTGGTGTAAAAAATATAGTATGGAATATTTGAAGTGAACGAGGACAATAGAGTATATAGGTAAGGAATGCAAGGAGCTCAATTTTGAATCTAACGGTGTAAGAAAGAAGAACATACATAGCGAACTTTTCCCTGATCTCTTCAGTGTAAATTCGAATAAAAAAGTGGTAGTGGCAATAGCTGAAGTTTTCTGCTTGAAGGAAGAAACAGGCCGATTATGTGATAGGAGAGAGAGAGAAAAAAACGAATTTTCTACCAAAGAGTCAAGTTTTTCTTTCATTTTGACTGGATTTAAAAACGGAAGTTCCACCCGTTGAAAAAACTCCGTTGAGTTCGTCACACAATCACTTATACACCTCTACCTACGTACTTCCTTACGGGTGGAGACAGACAAGTGTGACGATGAGGATGGGATTGCCACTTTGGCACAGTGAATTCATGTCAGGGTGACTTCTATCGAAGAAGAGAGATCAATGTCGGGGAAAACTGGGGAATTGTACTGTTCTACTGACATTGTTTTCTTTTATTTGAGGTAAATTCTCTCTGTATTTATCAAACCTTGAGGAATGAGAAAGTTGGGGAAAGTAAGTGGGGTTTACATAGGTTTAGGACTTGGATGCAAAGTTGGTATTTAATTTTGGTAGTTCTTTCTATTGCTTATAAACTTATAACGTGAAGGTCAAAGAAAGTCCAATAAAATCCCTTAGAGAATTATTAAATAGATGACGTTTAATTATGCAGAAAAATAAGATCAATTTGATCGGGTTGACAATTGCTTCAACAGCATGAGCAGCTATCCAGGTGGGGCAAGAAAGTTTTTCCCTTTATAATTTACGTTGATTTGATTTGAAGAGCTAGATTGACCCTGATAATTCTTCTGGAAGGGCTTCTTTCACTTTAAACAGGATGGGCAGATAATTTAACTCGTGAAAAGTACTTAACCTTGTAGATTAAAAATAGGACGAGTGATTTAAACAAAATCTGTTATTTTGGACGTATTTAGGTCTGTCTTAAAAAATTACTCTGGTAATTCACAGGTAAGCAGAAAAGAGAAATACGCTTATTTATGAATGAATTGGGGTTGGGTTGGTATGGAATGTGTAAGTGCGTAGGTGGTGGTGGGTGTGAGTGTATGTGTGTTTTACAATTGTGTTGAGTAATAAATCTGGAGATAAAATATATTGGATAAGGAGAGAAAGAAGCCCCTGGAGGATTTTGAAGTGGAGTAAATCTGGAATAAGAGACAGATTGGATTTAAAGAGAAATGGGATAATTTATTGACTTTGATCGGCCTAAAACACTCAGTATTGTATTTCCATGCTATTATATGAGAACCACGAGTCAAGTCAAGGAAGATCTCTTCTCCCTTTCTTATTCTTACTTACTTTGTGAATAATTAATACGTCCTACACCGTTTCCTGCCATTTCATCCCATTATTATTTTACCTCTTTCTTCCACCCACCACCACCACTGACAGTGCAGAAACTGTTCACAAATTTTACTTCCGGTGGAATTCATTTAACAATTTAATTATAGCTTGGGTGGATACAATATTCAAAGTTTATCTTGGACTATTTCATGAAAATTCCGGAAATTCCTGTAAAATATTTTGACTACACTTAACGCTTAAATAGGGTTGAATTAATATTAATAATAATTTTGAATACAAGCAGAAAATACCACTTGGTTTGTTAACGGCACCTCCGTAAATCGCTCATTTCAGTGTAAACAATTTTATAATATATGTATTATAAGCATCCATTTAGTTTATACGTAAGACGCTTATCATTCTAATGGATTAACTAACACTTCCTCAAAATATTATCCCCTTCACCCTTAAGTACATCCCCTTCTTTATCTTATTTAAAAACAAAATTCATCGGAGATTTGGCATGTCAATCATTGTAAACCTGTAACAATGTTCATGCATCTTAACTTCGGAAAACTTATTCTTGATACTGTCAGTTTAAAAATGTATAGAAATTCACTTTCAAAAGTATTAATCTGTGCATGAGATGGGATTGATAGTTGCTTAAAGTAATTTTTTATGCCCTGATTTTTTGGATGGGTTACATCAAAAATGGATTAAGATGTCATATTTTGATTGGTTTACATTTGAAAAATTTATTTGTAATATTCCATAAGGATTTTCTTATTGCTTAGGTAGAAATTGATTTTGATGCTGTTAATATTTCATTTTATTCCAAGGAGAGAGATAAAGAGTGGCAGTGAGGTTGACACTTTATTTTCGAAAATCTGATAAGAAATGGAAGTGTTGAGTGGATTTTGCATTGAAGGACTGTGGGTGTGAATAAGTGTCAACGGCGTAGTTTTTTTAAAGAATTTGTTGTTTCTTATCACACCTGGAATAAGAGTGGGAGTATTTTAAAAAAGATTACTTAGTTTTACTTACATAATCTTGTAAAACTATTTACATTTCTGATTACTATATATAACCTCGGTGATAATAGGATTTGATACGCAGCCCTTAATGCGACACCGTTGGCATCCTTAAGGAGGTTATCATTTCAATCGTTTCGTAGCATTTCCCCATAATTGGCAGAATTGTATAGACGTCTTCGATATTACTGTTTAAGCTTCTGTTTGTGAAAATATTATCCAGTATTTGGAAAATTGAAATAAATTTTACTGCTGTAAAACATTCAAAATCAATTCGAGGCGGTTCTTTCTATTTTCACTGTAAAATGCGCTGATTTTTAATCAGTAACATATATTTTTTGAAATGAGAGTAAATGCTTGAAAATATAAGCTATTCATTGATTTTTTGACTCACAGGGTTGATAAAACTGTTTAAATTACTTATAACACCGATGGCCGATGACATCAATCAGAATTAAGCGCGTTTAAACATTAAAATTAATAAGTATAGAGAATTAGTGATGAAATCGAAATGATGAGAAATTAATGAGAAGAGAAAGGGAAGCTGAATTCCGACTAATATTTCGAAATAATGATCTCGCGTTACTTAATCAGTCTGGTAATTTTCCAAGAAATGTTAAGTATATGCTAAAGAGCTGTAATTGAATCATGTAGAACTTCATTACGACAAAGTTCTAATGCATTAGCCACTGGTGGTGGTGGTGTTTGTTTTTTGACGACGGGAAATCAGTCAAACGTGTCCGACAAAGGTACATAACCCAACTCTCATAGCTTATATAAGGCGAGACGTTGATATTTAATAAATTTGAGGCTTATTGAAAGAGCAAGTGACGTCGAGGCAGACGAAGCTTTTTCTTTGCATAAGTTAATCTAACTGTTTTCTATTTAAACTGATCAAACAGCCCGACCTGAACTTTTATTAAATAGAGACAAAGATTGTACATGTATAAAATGGTATAATGACAGACTGAGCAATGTGATCAGGAGGATGGATCGTCTTCAGAAAAGACCATTGCCTTGCTATCTATATACAGTTGATGAAGAAATGGTAAGCAAACATGGAGAAAGTAAATAGAGGAAGAAATAAGTGCGGATATTTCCTAAGAAGAGAGCAAAGGAAGGATCTCTTAATCCACACTGGATTACCACTATTCCTTGCTCCTATCACCAGTACTAAATGCTATTGCTCCTTCTACTACATACTCCCTTTGATATACACTGGAATGGAATATTTCCCAAGCAAGTAGTTCGTTCAAATAGTAGGAATTTCTTTGGTTTGATTGGTCTTTGGGTATGTAATCTCTGATTTTTTTATGATGGAAAGTGGACTATGTTAAAAATTCTGAATCATCAAATATTTTAAAAAATTATAGAAACCTCATGCATAAGATTTAATACTAAAAATACTAATTCATTTAATATATTCCGACCTTGATTTGGAAAAAAACCCTGATGGCTTGTTAACCCTGAAATATAAAAGGAATAAGAATGAAAAGTATGCAGATATACGAAAGAGGAAGATATACCTTTGGTTTGGGAAATGAGTGTAGAAAGCTTGCTCTTGTAGGGATATAGAAGGTCTGATGACACGGCATTTAAAGTAAGTGCTTAAAGAGTGTCTGTCTATACGACTCCCTTGTTGGCCTTCGTCTTAACCTAGTTATTTGAATCCTAATTAGTTGCAGCCTTTTATGATCTCACCAGAGGAATCACATCTCTCCCTCTCTATCCATCTATCCATCCACTTTTATCTGAAGAGATATCACTTTCTCTCTAGTGCAAGTACAAGTACAATGTTACTACTACTTTCCCTAGATAATATCTCTATTACTACCAACCACATTGCCATTGGATATACAAAGTACGATATTCTGACTAAAATCCCTTTTACTATTTTTACAATTTACTTCTTTCATACTTCAAGGAGGATCAGGAAACTGGAAGTAATTCCCTCCCACGTGCAGCTTCAGTTAGATTGCAACATCAATAAATTACATTAAACCAATATACACATTCTTACAAGGAAGAACTTAGGCTAGACTTTTATACGCAATATTGCTCAAGAACTTTAATATTTATGCGGAGGACTCACCTTTTAAGAAAATCTATGAGGTTTTATTTTCATAAATTTGTTTTAAGAGGTTTGTCAATTGAGGTTATTAAGGAAGGATGTGTAGGTTAAGGCAAGGGACGACGGTAGATTTTAAAGTTAAATGGGGAATAGTGAAATTTTTTTATTATAAAATCGTACGAGCCCTTTAAAGGGCTAGTGGAGGGAGAAATGGGTCTGGGCTAAGAAAATGAGTAAAAGTGCAACGTTTTCTCGAAAGACTGAATTCTGTTTGAGGATTTAGGGGTTTTAGAGTAATTGTCTGTTTCGGAATTTGGAATGGCGAGGTTTTAGTTGAAGGAAGTAGAAGATGTAGGCGATGCGATAGATAGAATGCGAAAGCGAAACTCTTTTCTATTCAGACGATGAGATAGCAATGAAAGTTTGTATTACTTTATGGGCTTATGTATTTGTTTGCCGAAGGCTTTTATCGGGACTGTTTACAAAGTATGGTGAGGCTTTTCGTTCTTCTTTCAATGGCTGATGGGGTTATAGATGGAAATTGACAGTTTATTCTATAAATTGTGCATAAGACCTTATTTTTTATGCATATTTCTACATCCTTCCCAAGGATTCTAGTACTTTCAGATTTTTCCCTTCCGGTACAACTCAATTGGATGGTTTGGGTATAGCGTCAAGTAAAAAATTTCAAGGTCATTAAAAACACTCCGATTTAAATCTGTCATTGAAATTATACACTGAGTTTATCCTTACATCTGCTCTGCCCTTCAACTCTTACCTATTGAATGCATCAATTTTTTAAAAAAATCTCCACATAATTTCTTTAACACAGAGCGATTTCAAAATATAATAGTAAAATTATACTACTTTAGTGTTTAGTCTGTACTCTATTCACAATATAGCATTGAGTGAAAGTTAGGGGGATGGGAAGTGTATTGGATTGGATCACACATATAATGTGGATGCTCTATGGTAAAAGAGTTTTCTTGAAAGAGTATCCATCTCTATCCATCTACAAGTACTTATTGTCTTGTGATTCTTTTTACGGTCTAAAAACCAAGAAAAGCAATAAACCAGTTTGATGTTACATTCTACAGGGAAACAATTCAAACATGATGCATTTTATATGCGCGTACCTAACGATTCTATTTCTAACTTGTATAGATAGAGTAGACACTACAGAAGTGGGACCGACCGGTTCTACTATCATCAGTGCTTCATAAGTATACAGAATACAAGAGAAAAGAGAAGCTTCTCTTTGGGACAAAATAAGGAAAACATTGTCTTCTTTCTCAGACTCAGCACGGGAGAAATATATAGGCAAGGCTGGAGAAGAAAGGACAAAATTAAGTCCCAAGTACAAATAGACCCTACACATTACTAACACTGCTGAGGGATATAGGAGTATTTGTAAGTAAGTATGAACTGTGTGTGGAACATGTGGATCAATGAAAAAGATCATAGAAGACTGAGCTTTTTCTTCGAGATCAATCATCGCGAAAGTCTCAGACAGAGACGTAGACTTAGAAAGATTCTAGACTGATAAAATGAAATGAACATAAAACTGTCTGTTTCCCAGAAATCCATACTTCCCACAGTTTACTCCATGCATGAATATCGATTTGTTATTTTGAATACGGACCAAATTTATAGTTGGCGAGATATCCCTGGGTAAATTCCAATCGGAGGTGAAATCGGCAAGGGGAATTATAATTGCAAATTCTTATATTTTCATCAGACTTGTTTCACTGTTTGAGGAAGGTTTTATTGTCCCTTTGTTTTCTTTCTTGGGTGGTGTGAGTGGATAACATGTACCTAGTTTTTAACTTGGAGAGTTGGGATGTGTTACAGAGATGATTATAAACAGTGGATGTTTTAACAGTTTATTTTTAACGTTGTTAAATAGAAAATTTGAAAATTATCAGTTTTTTTCATACGATTTTTTCAAATATGCTTATGAATGTGATCAACTTACAATTTTCGAAATTGTATGATTTAATAATAACCAGGTGATAAAAATAGTGTAATGCTTCATTTAAATGAAAGCCACTTGTTACGGAAAATCCGTTGACGATTTATGGGTAAAATCGATCAAAAATGTTATGAAAATATGAAAGACAGCGTAGAAATATGTCGCAACTATGAAACTTTGACGGTATGATTGTGATTCTCTTAAAAGGACAAACTATTTATAGCCCAAGCGTGTACGCAGAATTCTGAGGAAATGCAATATTAGATTACATCAGTAGATTCATGTTATGTTTTAATATCCGAACTTCAATTCTAAATTTAAACAACAAAGACAAAGTTGTTTCTCCATGCTTTAGTTTCAAGTAGTAAAACTAAGAAAACCAACATCAACAACGATGAGGTAGAGTAAGAAACAACAAACAGGAGGATATTCCTAATATTGATATGAAATTATGATGTTGAGTTGACTACTGACGATGATAATAATACCACAGATAGTGGTGTGGTGTACTTGTTCTGTTGGGTGGTAACGGTAACAAAGCGATATAAATTTGCACGTGGAATTCAGCATAATAAAGCTTTCCAAGAAGTTTTGCACTGTTAATAGTTTGTCGAGAGTGACTAGTATCGTGGGTGCTGGTTTAGTTTGGTTGGCGAGGTAGTTGGTTAGAATATGCAAAGTGCGTTTGTGAAGAAAGTTAAAGTTGTCTCGTAACTTTTCATTTTGGAGCCATCACCTTTCACCCATTTCTTAAGGGGAAAAACTCTCATAAAAATCTGAGCATAAACATAAACTTTGAGAGTTAACCATCTTCCTAATCCATTTCCCTTCAAACACTAGGAAATTGGTTGGATGCAGTCATATAGACGGATTTCATAGGCACCAATTCTCTTTGTGCAAAACACTTGCCGTTCACATTATGGCGAGCGTTAGTATGAGAATGTACAACTAGGGCATTTTTATTGTATACTGTGGGGATGGCCAATTTGAATTTGTACTGCGATGCAAGTTCATTTTTTTTATTTATTTGGAATCAATATTTTAGGAAATTTTATTTAAGACTTGTACTTATAAATTTAACAAGCGTGGCTCATGTTTTAAATTACATTTAAAAAATCTTGAGGCGTTTTAGGTTAAAATTTTCCAGTAACTTTATACATTTACTGGTGAGTATGGAGCTAGAGTAATGTAATGCACGTAGTTACTTTTAAATAGTAAGTTTTTGTATTAGGGCGGAATGGGGCTAGAAAGTGAATGTAGTCATAAGATACGTAAGAGGCTCACTTTGTCAGCAGAATCTCATGAACATTCCAGAGGAGATGTAAAAGCGTAATAATTCCATCCATTATATTGCTTCTTCTATCTACGATACACGATAAACTTTACCTATTCTACTTTACATATCTTTTGGAATAAAGAACATCATGCAGAAGAAGATTCACATAAGAATAATAAGATACGAACGAATGGATGGACGAATATGGATCTAGCAAAATTTCTACATACTCCGCCGTGAATACTTCCTTCATAGTTTTTACTTGCTTGGGGACCGTACAAAATAAATGGAAGCCTGTTTGAAGATTTTTTCAGTTTAAGAGTTTGAGTAACGAGTTTAAGAGAAGAAAGGGTATGCAAGGGGAAATAAAAAATGCTTGACCCAATTAGCTTTAAAGTTTAAGATTGTAGTTTTAGCGTAAAAGAGAAGTGCAAGTATTCAAGTATTTTACCTTACAATGAAATAGGAAATCATAAATTTGTCATAGAGCTTGACCCATTAATAAGTTGGGAGCTTTGCAATTGCTTTTTGACTCGACTGGCTAAATTTTGAAAAGATTAGAGAAGGGAAATATAGAGGAACATAATGTGTGAACAAAAGGACACACGAAATACAATTTGCTTATGTTGCTTGTGTGCAACGTGGAAGTCACTTTGTGTACAATAAAAAACATAACGGGAAGAGTGCATTAGGTACACACCGAGATATCTTCTTCTTATTATCTCATTTCCTCTGGATCTTCTCCTTTCGCCACTTTTCACTCAAATAACGGAGAAAGTTCGAGTGGGCTAATCAACCGAGTCAAGTTTCTCTATTTGAGTCCAAAGTGCCCATTGCGTATCGGTTTAATGTACAAAAATTCATGAAAGTTCACTCTTCACTTTATCATATGGTAAGAAGAAGTGAGACGAAACTAACTTAGCCGGAACCGAAGTAGATACCAAAAGAAATTTACGTATGCCAATAAATGTCCAATGACGTGGAATTTAAATGGAAGTTTTACATACTTTTCCAAAAAAGGATATTTTTACTTGAGCAAAGTACGCTGTTTCTATAATAGGATTCTAATGTGAAAGAGAAATACTTTCTCGGCTTAAAAGTTTGTTATCCAAGAGAAGACAGATGTTGTTCCTTGGGTTAAGGGTGAAGCCAAATCTTTTAAAGGGTTTTGTGGAAAACGAACAATTTAACCTGCGTTTTAGTGAAGGAATTGATTGACAAGGAAAAATAAAAATGTTGAACCTTTTCAATGCTTTAAATAATTGTCATTTTATTCAAAATAAATCTTATCAACCCTTACGTAAATTATAATGAAAATTATAGTTCATTTGTTTTTTAAATGCATCAAGTAGATCAATGATCCACTAAATAAGCAAGAAACTCCAAATACATTTCAATTATTTGTTTAAAAATGGGAAATACAACTTGATCTTTTGACCTTCAATAGATCAAAGTGAAAATTTTTAAAGACTCAGCGAGAGTGATGGTATTTTTTGTAGGTAATTCCCTTTCCAACAAACATGTGAACAAATCTACAAAGCATAATAGTGAACAATTTGCTGAAATAAGTTGTCAAAAACAGAAGTTGAATAAGATGTTGTGATTTTCAAATGTGACTTTGAACTCATGCCATATTGTGGATCTAATTGAAATTCAAAGAAAATTCCCAACCTGGAAGCCAACGTCATCTTAAAAGAGTTTCGTAAGAACTTGCCTTGTCACTTGTCAAAAAAGGGCGTTTGTTTATTCATTTAGGTATTATTCAAAATTGCCATTCCTTCCAAGAATATCCATAAAGATAACTGTGAGCTAGGGCAATAACAAATTTGTTTTTACTTTCTTTGCCAATGTTCAAATCTCAATAGATCATTTTCATAGATTGTAATATCATGCAGTAAAAAAAAGTGAGAAGTTGTAATAATGAAAAATAGCTCAGTATATTTTTACTTTATCTTCTCTAAAGGGCTTTTTCTCCTTTAAGTGGTGTAATACGTTTTATTGATTTATTCCCATGAGCCCTCCTTGGATGCCTGCACGTGAAAGCAGTTAAGCATGCAGGGAGCTCAAGATTCAAGATGAGATGATATTTTTGTATTAAAGAACAAATTTAATAAATATCTTTAATATCTGCCGTTCTGTTGTCAATGCAAACAAATCTAAAAGTGATAATGTTTTTGAGACTCAGAATGGGGAAAAAATATTCAAATTCTTATTGTCTGCCTGTTTACATACGTACGGCTTTTATGCCTTTGCAGTGTGATGAGTATTCTAGCAAAGGACTAATAATTAAATAATATTTTTGCATGGGGTGGTTGCATAAATTTTTAGGGGAATTTTTGCCGTTATTTTTTAAGATTGGGTATAGTTTTTATTATTACCTCTTAAGACTTTTGCTTTGCTTTTGATAAGCTACAATTTAACATTATGACTTATGAGCGATTGTAAATTCTACTACTGAAAAAAGCATCATTTATACACCTTACATTATTAAGGATTGTTTTATTTCACCTTGACCGTAAAGTTAGAGCGTTAAGTAACCTTGGAAATAACCAAATAACGGTATGGCCAATCACATCGTAAAACTCCTATATGATAATGACGAATATTTAAGTTTGCAAAAATCCCGCACGTGATTTACATAATGATATAAAATGCAGTAGAAAAAGTTGTAATATCCCTGGATTGCATCATGTAATAAAGAATAAGGCCGCTTAATGTTTATTTCATCCAGGCTTTTTATCCCAATGACAAAAGAATGGATTTGTCATTTGGGTGAAAATGAAACTAAAGAAAGAGGAGAGAGGGATGTCAACACTTTCTTTTCCTAACTGGATATGACGAAATGACAGAATAATGTTTGACTTGTTTGTAACTCAAACAACCCAATTCACCATGTCTTGTTATTCCGCTCGAGTATGAGTTCTTCGTGTATAGGTGGCTATATAGTCCTTTTATTACGGGGCCCTTATGTATAGTAAAAATGTTATAGACCACTTTCACTTCTCTAGGTAGGCTTCCCAACTTGCAGAATGAGGCCAAGTTCTTCTTATAGGTACTTCAATCAAGCTGAATCCTCGGCGACGGATGGAACAGTCGTAATAATGTATCTTTGACTTAAGAAATAATTAAAAGTTTTACTCCTCCCTCCTAGTAGGCAATATATTGCTTTGAGCTCCCCACCCTCTTGGTATGAAATTTGCTGTGGAGATAAATTTGCACGTGGATTGGATTGAGTTTTAAATATTCTTTTGTATCTTGAGAAATGAGATATTTCCGTTGGGCAAGTCAGCATTTCCTCCTTGGTGGTTAAAACTTAAAACCATCCAAGAGTGAGTTGTGGGAAGTTACCAAGTATAGCGGAAGAAGTATTGATCATTAATTATAATAAAGATGTTATTGTTTTTAGTTGAAAGTGTCATCGTGGATGGGTAGGAAGTCTTAGGAGATAAATTTCCGATTGAAATCGGAATTATCTCTAGACTTGTTAAAACTAAAGGAAGATTTTCTGAAGATTCAATAATATGTCAAATTTACTTTGCATGGTGGACACATCCAAGTCAGATTAATTTTAAGGACATTCCCTATTAGAGTAACTACGAAGAATCTTGCTGGGGATTAGTGAATGAACATGGAATTAATTCGTTTGATCTTTGATTTGTCTTGTTAAGGTATTTTGTCCTTGTGGGTGGACTCGAAGTTGTAATTTTTTTAAATAGACAACAATACAGGTGAGGAGGACAAGAAGTAATGTGTGGATGGTTCCCATCATAGATTATCAATGTGTTAAGTTAATATTTAGAAATAGATGGAGAATATTAGAGATACTTCCTTATAAATACTTTGAAGATTTCAGCTTGTTAGAAAGAGTAAAGAAAGCGGTTGATATCTTTAAGTTCCTTCTGTTCAAGTATTAATGTCAACTATGAGAGTAGATTTTGTAGAAGACTTTGGATGGAACAGAAAGGGTATATTTGGTATTATATAGAATTAAAGTTGTTGAGTCAACGTGAAGTAATGTCGGTGGTTGACAGGCAAAGTGGAAGAAGGAGACTTTAGATAAATATGTAAGGAAGTGAAAGGTAGGAGAGAGAGCTCAGACATGATTTCTCAACACGCACTTTCATCTCATCTCCTTAATAGATTTTCAACCCTTTTACATTAATAATCAGTTGTTGAGTAATTCCCCTTTAAAATCTCAGAGAGAACATTCCACCAAAGGGATAGACTTATCCTTGGATTATGCTTGCAGCTATTTGTGCAGGTTTTCATTTTGAAATCGAATTGGAATTATGTAAGCAGTTTTCATTCTTCGTATAATCGTATATAGACTTTACCTTGTGCAAATCAGTAATTGCACTTTAACATTTTAAGTACCTAAAATTTCAGCCAGGGTTATGTATTAATATATTAAAAAGGCATTTTTTACGATATTCGTTATAGGATGAATAACCTAAATGCCTATGCCTTTGTAACAATTTGAAGTGCCTAAACTCATTAGGTGGAAAGCTTAGTTGGTTTGGTAGAGCGTCACCAAAGGTAAAGTGAAAGTTAGTCTGGTCTGTATCCGGACTAGCTGTTTAAGTAAGATGACAAAGGGGCGCATTCCTTGACAAGCCTGGATTTTGGTGAAAGGAAGGAAGCGACGTCAATGTCTTTGTCAGTTTAAAAAATATCTTACATAGCAGCGTATAATGTAATTTTTAAGTTAAGACGCTTTGGAATTAAAGGGATTTGGGAATTAGAAATTTAAAGTATTTTTTTACTGATTAAGGCTTGAGTTTTTTATAGAGCTAATTTTTTACTAAATATTTTTCTAAAAATCTTGGCTAAATTATAGTAGTGATAGAGATAAATTAAAATAAAATAGAAATCTTAGTTAGACTAGTGAAACTGTCTGATAGTGAAATTAATGTTAGAAGGTAGATATTAAGCAGTTAGAATAGGTGATAGTTTAGGTAAGTAAGACTGGTAAGTGAGGAAGGGAAATGTGGTATGTAGGTAATGTAATAGGGTTGATATTAAGAGTTGACTCTGTGTGTTTATATAGTGAAATCCATTGAAATCTAAATCTTCAAAGTGACAGGCTGATTTATTTGGGTGGGTGTACAACTCTAAGCACTTATGTTGTTCTACGAGCTGGATCCTCTCAATCTCCTATCGACTTTCCCCCTCTCTCTCTCTCTCTACAAAAGTCTATTTATGAGAAAAGTTTACTTTTTGCAAAATGTCCTCGTAGCCAAGTTAACTTCCCTCATCCCCCTACTTACTTCCGTATGGATTGACTTTACACCAGATACTTTGCTTGAGTCTTCTCTTGAACAACCACTCCCACCCTGCCACACTGTAATACACACACACAAGTTTACTTTTCTGCCCGTATCACCAACCACTCCTTTACACTGTGGCACAAGACTTTTTTAACAGTCCGTGTGACTCCTCTGACGAAGAAAAACTGCACAAGTAGAGATGAGTTATTGGTGAAGGCTTTACTGAATGGATAATTCGCACAGGAAAAATTAGCCTTAGGGTTACACTCTTTCTTTCTGTGTCTTGCGAATATTACTATAAAAGTAACAAAAGTGACGTACTGAAACATCCTTATTGAGAGTGGGAAAAATTTACATGGTAGAGTTTTACTTATCAGGGGTGAATATTTGTGTTAAGTTTTTAAATTTATCAATTTATCAAGGGTTAGAATCGCAATGCTTGATCATTGCCTTTCTTTGTTTTTTTGTTTCTTCAGAGTTTAATACCAGTTGGACATGATACAGGATAATATGGAATTGTTTATAAGTAAATAGTCCGAAGAGGGTTAAAATATCGTGTATGTCTTGCACGTTCAATCCATTAATGATTTGAGTTGAGAACTCACTGACTTTTTCGGCCAAAGAATAGTTTTAGTTGCAAAGAGTTTTAATATTTTTCAAGTAATCTTAGAAAGAGGAAGGTTTGTTTTCCTCTGGAAAGCAAAACTCATCGATTTCCTTGTCTAAAGTTGTTACTTTTCATTCCCATGTGATGCAAAAGTATCATTTCTGTCTAATATAGTAAATCCATAGACTTGGATTCAATGGGACAATAAGACCTTCTTGAATCCGCCCCTTGGCCATTTCTTATGAAAAAAACAACGGCTTTTGTCCCATTCCCATCTCTCCCGAGAAGAACTTATTCTTTCTTGGCCTTTTCGATGTTCTGTTCGTTGTTCAACTTAAAGTATATAATCCTCAGCAACTACTCCAACCATAGCACTACACTCGACTACTAGGCGTTTCAGCTTCTTTTACTTTTATCCTCTGAGTAGTTGTTGTCTTTCATGGTTGAAGTGTATACAACAAAGATATAATCAAATGGGATAGAAGAGAAACTAATATCAGTTACCAGGAGAAAAGGACCAGAAGGATATCACAGAGCCTGTTTGTACGACGTTAAGTTGCAAAGGGTGGGTGGTGTGGATGTGGAATGGAAACTATCGTGCTGTGGTGGTTCCGTTGGTGCTGAATGTAGGTAGTTTACCTTATACGGTGGGTAGGGTATCATCATATGGAATTTAAGCTCGTGGCGGTGGTGGTCGCCTTACTCAATTGCTACATACTAAAGGACGGAGAGAGCTTTTAATTCAATTGGAAAAAATAGAGTTCCACAGAGAAACATCAAATGGTCACATTCACTTAGGCCAAGTTAACTTGGCCAACAAGTCCGACTCAAAGAAAACTTTGGCTCCAGAAGAAAAAGAAAGAAAGTATAAGAAAGAGAGAGAGAGAAAAAAGAGAAAGAAAACTTCTCCATGTGTGTTTGTGTGTGCAGGCAGAGGCAGTAAGGACGAGCCCAGAAGTACAACTTTGTGTCTATTTTAAGGGAAAGTGGACAAGGGAATTCTCACAGTTGTTTCAGGAAGTAAGTTTGAACTTCTGAGGTACGGTACGAGTTAAGCATCTTAATTCTTTGTTTTTTTATAGTTTGGGTTGTTTTGACCCCTATCAGATTTTAACTATCAAACTAAGCAAGGTGTACATTTCACAATTCTTTGAGTTTAACATTCCAAAAGTAAATGAAAGCAGTGAATGGAAAATAGGTTAGGGCGTTTTCTACTAAGCAAAGTTGATTAGCGAATAAATTCGCACATGATAAGATCGTATTGTGAAGCAAGTGAGGAAGTTCCCCTATGTTCATTAAAATAATGTGGCACTTTGGTGATATGCATGGTCTCCGCCTTACCCATAGCAAATGACTATACGGCGTATAGCCACCCGGGTAGTAAAGTAAGTAGCTAGGGGTAATATTTGTAGCATTAAGACGATCAGTAAAAAGCTAAAAGAGCCAAGGCCAGAAGTAGGAAGCAGGACGACCCTTTAAAAGTAGATAGAGAGAGAGAGAGACATAGAGAGCAAGTACCCCTGGCTAATGTCACGCTCGAAATATTCTGACCGAATTTAGAAAAAAAATATGGTGAAGGGGATTTTGCCACCAACGAACCAAACCCATTGCATCTCATTGGGCAGAAGGGCCCATAACATCAGAATGAATTGGATCATATCACGTCGTTTCAACTCTTCTTAAAATTACATCACGTTACATGTATTACTTTTGCCCTCTCTTAGAGTAAGTTGTAGGCCTTGTAGGCCACCACCATAACATTGCCAATTCTATGGGAACCTTTGCATACCCTCTGGCTCTCCACATTCCCAATAACCTTAAGGACCTGGGATAAATTCCCACCCAGACTTGATGTGTGGCTTGGAAAAACAAAAATGATGATGATCTCTTACATAATTACTTGTATGCAATATTAAAACGTAGCGATTATTCAAAGTGGGACCAAACTTAAAATTGCTATTATATCATTTAAGTCACTATTAACTATATAAAGAGAATTTGTCATTAAATTCACTGGAAGTCGTAATCGGCTGTGTGATATTATTAAAGAAAAAAATCCACACCGATTTTTACAAGTTTCATTTCCTTGCCAAATTTCAAATTATATATAATATAGGCAAATGGTTGAATGAATGGTATCTCCGTGGTTTGGTTGTAGTTGTAAAGGTGAATAGAATATTTTGCAACGTTTCTTAGTAATGGCACCTTAAGTGCATCATGACGTAGGGTGGGTGCATTAAAGTCAAGATATATTTGAAGGTGGTCTGGTCTAGTCTAGAGAAAGTCCTTAGACGATCATCAAGAGTTGAGTCTTTTTTGTGGAATTGAAATTGGCAAGTGAGACTCTCCATTTGAAGTCTATTGGGTTTGAGAGGACTGGAGTTAAATATTCATTCCTTGAGAACATAAGGGAATGGAATATCTGATAAAAATTCTATGAGAAGAGATTCGTGGAATTTAGACCCATTTCGTTCCCACCACATACATTTGATTTCATTTCAATAACTTAATTATACAGTCCTAACTGCTCTTTTCAACACTTTATATACTCTTTTATGTATATATATAGGGTAAAGGCTGTTTCATTCTTATATTCCTCCACTCATTTGATGACCTTAGGAGATACTGGAGAAAGGAAGGAGTAAAGGAAATGGGAAAATACTAGACTTCGTCTACTCCACTCACTATTATTATGGACTGGTATTATTGTTTCATTGCAGTCATTGATTTAAGTCGCCTTCCTTTTATCCTTTGGTGTAGGTTGGGAGCTATTTCGAACTGAATGAAATCCATGGCGGTGGTATATATATAGTCTTTTTGGTGGTTTAGGACGCTTTGGTAGATAAATTGCCGGAAGGTTTACATAAAATTACGTAACATTTAGATATGTAAAGAGACGACTGTCAACTGTGCATTCAGGATATGGAATATGAATGCGAGTTTAATAGTGCAATTTAATTTGGCGGGAAATTTGAAAACTGCTAAAGATACGAAAGCCTGAATGTGAATTTTAATGTAGGCAGATATTGAGTAATTATCTAAAGTGTAGAGAAAAGTTGACCCTTGACCTACTTATGAGCTGAAGTAAACTGAGGAAATGAAAAAGTGGTCGAATCATAAAATGGGATGGTGATTGGTGGTAGGTTCCCAAGTGAGGTAGCCGATGACCACATACATTGAAGATGAGACAGAAAATGAGTCTATATATAGAGATAGATAGGAAATGTAGAGAAATAAATGAGAGACGAAGGAGAGGGCAAATCGGGTAGAATTAAATGGCTCACGTTCATTTCCCGGAAAAGCCTGAGGATTTAGGACAAGTCCACTCTCCTTTGGTAGGACACACTATCTCTGGAAATAAAAATCCCTGCCCCCTCCAAATTTTATTTTCCTTTACCATCTACGAACCTTAATGGTATAAAAGTTACACACTCTTAGATATTAAGAACATTCGGTGGAGTGGAGAGGTGATATGATCGTTGACCATCTATGTGCATGCATCGCATACCTCGGTTTAAAAAAGAAAATTGCGGTAGGGGAAACTACGCATAAGAGAAAGTGAAGTCACTAGGTAGGTGGGTATGATTATACGAATATAGTTGTAAAGTATGTATAGGCAGAAGTGGATGGATGAACTCTTTGATATTTTGTGGAAAAAGTAAGTAAGTCCGAAATTTCTGCTTCCGTGGCCGTCGTTCGAGATGAAATTGTGCCAAAAACCTAATTTTTCTCATTTTTTCTTCTTACGGACTCAGAAGGACCGGCTTGACTTCCAGTTTGGCAGTAATAATCACAATGGCAGTGGTAGAGAGAGAGAGAGGATTGTGAAAGGCTAGGAAACAAACGAAGGGAAGCAGTAGCAACCTAGGTCGGATTTTTCTCTCCAGCTAGGACAACTACGATGATGATGATTTTTTACCTTGGTTTTTGCTTTCTTTTTCTTTGTGTGCAAAAGTGGATGTCTACCCAGGATGTAGTTTGTGTCGTGCATACATGGCACAAGGAACACAGTAGGACACTATTTTCCTTGACTGGGACATGGACATAGAGAGAGTCTTTATACTTTCTGTGGTTTCTTTATAGTTTTTATCTCTTTCAAAGAGCTTTTGATTAGGATGGGTCACTCCAAGGGCAACTTTTCAAGGCGAACCTTTCAAATAACTTTCATTTACTTTCTAGTAAATATTATAGACTGTGGCCTTGGTTTCGGGAAATGCAATTTCATAACGTTTTTATTTGTTGGTGAACTAAATAAGCTTGGACACGTCGCAAGGTGACGTAGAGTAAAATATTGAGCTTATTAAGGTCAAGGGTTACCAAGCACAATGCTTTTTGGAACGAGTTTCGAGTTTAGATTTACTGCCCGTTTTTATTAACTAGATTGTAACGATATGGCATGTCTTATATATTTTTCGTCATTAGCGCGGGATTTTTTAAATTTTAATTCGTATATTTTAAGTTTAACTGCTATAATCTATGTAGCTTAAAACATTGTAAGGATGGAATCCTCCAAAGCATTAAGCTGTATTTATAGACTATAATATGAAATACTTTTTTAAGTCTATTGACCACTTTGTGGTAGCATCTTGATGGAAAATCAGCTCTGTTTGTGTGTGCGAAAATCCTTTGAATTGGGTAAAATCTTGTGCGAAAGTCGGCATGGCCATTTTAAGTTGTGTTTGACGTAAAGAGTATTATCGTGTTTTTCTTTGAAGCTTGAAGGATGAGATGATGAAAGTAGGAATAAGGATGGATAAGTACGGAGACGTTTTACTCCTTACGTTGTCACTCCATTCTTACTACCAAGGAATTGCCATCACCACCGCGGATATCCTTTGGTAAAGGCTGAAGATAAGCTTTTTCACAGAAAGCATAGAGTATTTGACTTTTCTATGTGAGGTTGAGATAAATGTGTGTATTATGTTTTGTTGTGTGTGTGCAAAGGCTTTATAGTTGGGGGTGAGTTGCAAGTATCGAGTAGGGTAATTCTCTTGTAAGGTTTTTTAACTCTAAGGTTGACATTGACTCACGCAACTCTACATTTGAGCGAAATCACCGTTTTTGAAATATTGAAATTTAAAAAAGGCTTAAAATTAGCCTAAATAGACTCACTAGTTTCTCTTAAGTTGCCTGAAGTACCCGAATGGTAAGACGTTGATCATTTTAAGCATTTTGTGCTGTTTTTTAATACACTCAGTTGTCAAAATGCAAGTGGTAAGAGAACTTTGGTGGATAATAGGGAAAACTAAATGCTATAGCATCTTTTCTTTGTCTAATAATTACATTGAGATTTAACAACGGTTGTGATGATCACAAAGATCAGGGAGCCATTGAGTTGTAAAAAAGAGTCTGAAACAGCATAAAGAAGATAATAAAGGATGAGGATTGTTAATGAATACTTGAATTAGAGATGAGAGATAGACGGGGTTTTGAAGTAGAACCCTTTTCAAGTGAGCTTATTAGCCCCCTGTGATCCTCGGTTAAAGAAGGCCGACACTCGACAGTCAGTAAGACAGGCTTGCCTTCAGGCACAAAAAGAGAGAGGCAGAGGAAAGCAAGTAGGCTAAAAGCTATCTTGTTCATTCGAAGGCTTTTTTTCTAGCTGTGCAAAAATCTCTAATCCCCTCTGCTTGTGTAGTACTGCCTGCGGAGGTGTAGCTTGGGTAAAAAAATAAAAAATTCCATAAATTATCTCTATCAGGGACGACACAACCACCACCACCACTACTAGCTAGAGTAAGTATCTCTCTATCTCTCTCTCTACACTTGCATTCGAATGCTTAAGGTATATAATAGGTATGGAGATAGGTTGGTCTTGGTATGCATATATAGAGAAGGGGGCTTATCTTCTTTCGGAAAGATGGCTTAAGTACTTTCTCTTTTGTTAAAAAATGGATTAGATGCACGAAATGGAAGAGGTGGTAGAGTTACTGGTCGTGATGGTGGTGAATGCATTCTTAAATGTGCATTGCCTTATGTTGGCACAGAATTTAAGGTGTCTAGGGATATTACGAAGGTTTCATAGTGCACCAGCAGTCTAAGTAGTAGTAATAGTAAAATAGTTAGCTGCATAGGGCAGAGAGAGAGAGAAAGGCAGGAAGGGCTGACTAAAGAGCCTTAATTTCCTGTTGTAACTACCATGAGATGATGTCTATGACCTTTGCTTTAGACTTCTGAATTAATCTCACATTCTTTTCGCTTGAAGTCCAATCCGTAAATCATGTGGATGCATTTCATTTGTTTTCATTAGCATTTGTTGTTCCGTACTGGGATGTACCTAGGGGGTAGGTTGAGCACTCGGAGGGTCATTTCATTGATCTTATCATTCTAGGGTTTTAAAATGTAGGAATTGGAATTTTCAGTAATACGGAAGTTCTTAGTTTTATTGGAAAACCCACTACGGATCATTCCGACGTAAATTCTTTCAAAGAAAAATCACTAAAAGTAATCATATGTCTCATTAAATCTGCAATTGAGTCAACTCTACAATATTTCCCTATCTTGTCAATGGTAAACATAATAGTATATATGCTCATTCTATATTGTATTATCTGTTCATAGTAAAAAAAAATCAAATTGCATAACTTGAAATGAAGCAAAATTAAAAACCAAAATTTCTGAACAAATTCCAAGAATTCCCTCTGCTTTTCCCTGCTTTCTCTTTCCGATTTTTTTTTGCCAAAAAGCAAAAGAACAAGGAGAGCAGATGCATTTTCATGGATTATCTTCACCCATTCATTATGCATGCTTAGTATTTGCATTAGATATAAATACTCATTCACGTTCTGCTATTCATTCAGAGAGTACAATTATAATAAAATGGAAGGATCATTTTCTATGCGTAGAGACTGTTGTAGATTAGCAGAGAGCAAAAGAATACCTTGGGCAGACAAAGAGAAAGTAGTTGCACCTTTTTTGTCATTGCATTCAAGAAGAATGTTGGCAAAAGTTAAGTCCTTTCTTGCCGGATTTCGATTGACTGAAATGACTTCTTCTTTTTGTTGCAAATCCGGATCAAAGTTTTTCCCCATTGGGTTGAATGCACGAGTGCAGAAAATTGCTGGGGTTTTCCCTGGGAAATAGTTTGCTTAAATATTAATCAGGGTTAATTTACTCATGGATAAATTATGATCTCCCGTTTAAGAAATTTTGGGCAAAGTGTGTCGTACATGAATATAATATTATATCATGTACGTTTGTAATGGTTTTTCAGATGTTTCTAAGTAGATTGGTAAAATAAGGTCACAAGATGGTGTAGTTATTGCATTATTATTGATCTTGTATGAAGATACACTTATTTATATAGAAAAATACGGGTTTATTTACCCACGATTTTCTGAGATTTAAAATGTATGCTTTAAAATAAGTAAGAGTTAATTTTTTTTCAAATTTATTATTACTAAAGCTTGAAGAATCGGAATAAGGTTTACCAAAGATTATAGCATAATGCCCTTGTCCATATGGTAAAGTTAATCAATTTGTGAAAAATTAGCAAACTCTCTGATATAAAAAGACACGATGCGATGTTCAGAAATTGATGCTGCCGAATACGTTGAAGGTAAACTTCAGACTTACAGGCATTCAACTATCCACTTCTGTCCCTGGGCAATAGTTTGTGGATTTTAAAATAAGCGAAAATTGAGATAGAGTGGGAAGACTTCTTCTTCTACGGCAAGATGCTTGCAATTTGTGAAAAGTTATTAGTGGAAATAACAATATCAAACTCGACAAACTGTCAATCATAATGACATTTAAGATGTTATGTCCCTGCGGACAACTAATAAAGATACTTTCTACATTCTCAATAGGCAGCAGCAGAATTGAAAAACTTAATAGCATTATTAGCTTGCTAAAAACAGGAAGAAAAACTAGTCAATAAGATAGATTGTTATGCGTGAGCTACTCCTACCTGTAAATGAATTTGCAAAAAGTTAGGCACGAAAACTTTTCAATATGGAAACCGAAGGCCAAAGAACAACACTGAATTAAGTCAACGATGTGATGGTCATAAGATGGTAACTTCATTAGATGTAACAATGTTATGTTTCTGTGGACAACATCGTAGGAAGTAAACTTCAGACGCAAGTATACCTAAAAAGCACGCATTTGGCCACCCGGAACTTCAGCTTTGTTTTCAAGGCAAGAAGGAAGTTTAACTTGGTTTATTTACGTGTAAGAATTTGACAACACCTAAACATAGGTAAATTGTTTTGATCCACTTTTGCTTTGAAATTTATTGAATTTGCAAAAAGTTACTAACTACATTTTTGCACATTGTAACTGAAAAAAGCATGTGTAGAGAAAATGATTCAACAATGGATAGAAAAATAGCATTGTCAACATTGTATTATAAAAATTGTTGTCCATGTGGACTACGTTTACGAAATTAGCTATAAAAACGCAGGTGGTGAAAACCCTCTATCTATCTACCTACTGGACCCTTTCTCATCCCATGGGTCTTTAGCATTTTTAGAAAGTAGATTAAAGTCAGAGAAATTCGTCACATTATACGTTATCGCTAAGGGTTTTGTCCAAAGGGTGTACATTTTCAAATCACGAATCAAGAGACCATTTTCAACTACCCACTCTTTCCTAGAATAGAGCTTAAGAGAAACCTATTACAGTTGAAAAACAGCTTTTGTGCTATGATCAAAGGTAAAACTTATTGGATTCTCAAAAGTTAAAACTCATAACTCCTTTCTTAGTATTGAAATGCCAAGGGATCCAAGGATAAGTATTACAGATAATACGATTTATGCTAAGATGATATGGGTCAGAAATCCAGAATGCAACTGAAATATGGGTCAGAATGAAACATTGGACAGCAACCTTAAAAAAATATACAGGAGACAAAACGTAACGCATTTTCCCAACCACGCACGCACCCTTAGGAATTTTTGATAAACAACCACAAAGCTACATAAACAACTTCCTAGAGAGTAAGAAGGCTTAAATTAAATTTCTCTCTAATTTGAATTGGCTAAGGGACAGAAAAGGCAGTTTAAAGTTTGCCAATTTAAAACTTGCAAAAATTAGCATAGTAAAATGCGTATTTGGAAAAAAAGTGGGCGCTTTGAAAGAACAAGGAGGTATGTGGGCGTATTCGAAGATATAAGGACACAATGGCAGTAGTTTCTCTAGAAGTCGTTTTATCACCTGGTAATTTACTTACCTATATTTTATTTTATCATGGCAAAATGACAAAACCCGGTAGGACAATAAACAATGAAAATAAACCATTAAGTGTATCTTGTTTAGTTTTATTTGTTATCCAACTCAAAGTGCATAGATGTGTTATTGCTATTGCTTTTTGTGTATTATTACACGTTGACTAAGGAAAGGGCCAAGGTTAGAAGTAATAGCTGGTCGTAACTTGTGGCTGCTGGTTGTATAAACAATAAAATAATGGATGCAGCAGGAGAGCGAGTCCCATGAGAGGATTGTTCCAATTGTAAAAGAACCCTTTGGGATGAATGAAAATAAGCGATGGTGGGTTGGGTGGATAGGCCCAGACGGACGGTTAATTTGCAAGGTGCGTGGTGAATTAGCACTAAAGTTAAAGTAAAGTTAAGTACTTGGTAAATTGTAAAATGTGAGTGTAAATAAGATAGTTGAAGAGTAATTTGGTAAATGAGCTTCTGCTCTGTCCTTTTTTGTCCATGGTTGGTGGGTGGGTGCCATGCCTTCCCACAGTCATTAGATCCACGGTGATTTTTGTGCTTAGACGCTGATGCTATGCCAGGCTAGTGTGGTAATGGGGACTAGTGGGGAGTGAAGTTTATGTTGGACTCCGAAGGTGTTGAGATTAGTTAGAGGAGATAAATTAAGGTGCGAGAGGTAATAAGGGCTCAATCCATTAAAATATAGGGAGAAATTCTGGGTGAAAGTCAGACAGAGTTGTGAGTTCGCCGGAATTCAAGAGTTTTTGGACCGTTCACATTTTATCCATGGGTTTTAATGTTTATAGACTTTGAAATTTGGTTAGTATTTTGGTTGGGCTTTTCTTTTAAAAAATTGAAGTAAGGCAGGTTGAATTTAAAAGTTTTGTATTGACATTTTTTGATAGATTAAATATGAACGTAGCCCATACTTAAAAAGACACTTAGTGGAAGAAAATGTGTCATAAAGTTCATGAACGGCCTATGAGAAACGTACTTCTTGAATACTTTTGTGCTCTCATTGTATAAAAGGGAGCTAGCAAGTTAGAGGTGTAGGGATGAAAAGTTCAATTAACTTTGGGCAAAGTGCTCGTTACTCTCCCAGGCCGTTTTGATTAGTCATCTCGGAAATGTTGCAAATGGCTCTGCAGGGACTCATTCGGCCCATCCATCCCCCTATGGCTCCCATCGCATATTATGTAGACCTAACCTAGTCCACCTATCTATATGCATTTCCAACTTCCTCTTCTCATACCATTTCCAACAAATAACAACAAGAAAAAGTTTTCCACAACGGTGAAAAAGCTAGAGAGTGGTTTTATTAGCGGAACTGGAAGTGAAACTATGGAGAAGTGTCTCAGAGCAGAATTACACCACAAACCTAGATAGGAATACAAAGGATGGGTGTGGAGGACGTGTTTACACCAATTCAATATGATCTTGGTGGTAGTAGTAGTGGCTCGTATCTGTGGTCGTTTGGTTCCTTCCTCGACAACTTTACTAAAGTCAAAGTCAACTATCGATAGATCGTCCTATGACATTTCCCTCAGTTAAAGTCACACAATATCATTTTACCCAAAGTAACAAACTACTAGAGTGAGCAGTGGGGATGTGCCACGTACTACTACAAACTTTACTTTGAGGTCGGGATGGTTTGTTAACTAACTTGTGTAACATCTTTGGTTTGTTATATTATGATGAAGGAGGATATGTTATTTAGGATTTTGATTAAATTTGAAGGAAAGGTTTCGTTTTCTATTTAAATTGAAAATTTTAACGGGAGGAAAACACAATATAATTTTGAATAGGATTTAATTGCTTGTTAAACCTATTTAAAGGAAAATGAACCTGGGGCATGTTTCGTAAAAGATCGAGTATTTCTTTACTCATGCTTATCAATAAAAAATGACTGCTGAAGAAGAATATTTTGAAAATCCATACTGATAAATAATTCCGCTAGTTTGGCTTAGAGAATAAGGTAAAATTGGATTATGTGAAGTAAGGAGATCCGACCTCTTGTGAAGTGTTGCATAGAGTGAATGAGTATGTTCATTGAGAGGATAGTTTTGTGAAATGAGTTCCCTGGGTACTTTGTTTTGTGCCAATTCAGTCGGAGTTCAACTAGCGAAGAAGAGCACTTCGCCTCAATTTCCATCACAACCTACTATTTTCATCCGTTTTAAACTTTTACTCTCTCAGACACTT
>JAQFZZ010000131.1:0-30183 GCA_034696405.1 Isotoma caerulea | reverse complement strand
TCTTGAAGAGCGGAATATTTAAACTTGTTATCATTGCATCGTTTTCTTACACGTGTGTAGCTGCTCTTCCAGTATTTATTAAAAATAAAAATAATTCAAAATATTTCAAAAAACTTAAAAGTTTAGTTAGATAAAATATTATTAAATTATTATTTAATAATATAAGTGATACTATAAGTGTCCTATCTCATATCATCTTCTCTTTAAGAGCTATCGATGCATATAAAACTTGAAATTTGACCTTTTTTGAACTTTGACCTCGGCGACTTTGATAAAAATCGTCATGGATAGGAATACGGGGAAAAAAGTTAGTTTTATTCCAGGTGGTGCGGAAAGTGACGAAGAATTTGAGAGTTATGGATTTCCGTCTGAGGTAAAGTTACAAGTTATTCAACTTTGGTAGTAAGTATAAATTGAATTAAGCACTTTAATTAAATCTTAGTTAATGATTTTTTTGTTTTTTGGCTATAACAGACTGACAAGTCAAAACATATCGTTGGTGACGCTGGCGCTGGCCCCACCGGTGGGGAAAAATTTCGATCCAGGTCAAAAAGCCCAAAAAAGGCAAGTCTCTCAAATGATCAAATCTTGATTTTAAATTTTAATGTGCAATGCAAATATTGTAATGAAATAATGAATTAACAGTATCATCAAAAAATCAGTGTGCATTGGTATTGATTGATGAGATGAAAGCTGAAGTTGTAGTGTACTTTCTTGATTTTAATTTTAAATTCAACAATTTTAGAATCGGTCACCATCTCAGAGACGAAAATCGCAAGAATATTTCGCTAAATTGCAAGCCGAAAAGGTCAAAGCTGCAAATCTTCCCCCAGTGGTAGATCCAAAGGAGATTCCTGCAAATAAGGAGTATTTTCAAAACGCTAAGCAAATTAACATGGGACTAAACTCGGATTTTGGAAGTTTGAATGAAATGAAGTCAGAGGAAGGGAAAAAATTAATTGAGTGGAAGCCGATAAAACCAATGGTTGCACCGATTGAACCTAGTGATCTGAGTTTTTCGCCACCAGTTCCTGCAACATTACATCTAAAAGGATATCCTGTGTATTGGGTAGACGAAAACTCCAACGAAATTATGGATTGGATGGCCAGAATTATCATGGCAGAGAGAACATTTGCTGTTGACATGGAAAATCACCATTCACATTCCTTTTTGGGTAACTTATTTAAATTAAATATACTATTTTCTCGAAATTGAATTTAAATAGTCAATTTGCAATGCAGATGATATTATAAAATTGATTGTTTCCATTCGTTTATTCATAAACTATTATAGAAAATGGCCCCACCGGTGGGGAAAGTGGTGTAATGAGCCATTAGTTATTATTTTAAATATAAGATTTTTTTTTAATTTTCAGGTATGACAGGTTTATTTCAAATTGCCACCAGATCTTGCGTTTTCATCTTAGACCCACATTCCTGTTTCCTATCAATAAAGAAAATACTGAAACCATTGATGGAGGATGGCACTATTCTCAAAGTATGTCACGGGATGGCAAACGATTACAAGAATTGTATTAAAGATTTCAAAATCTATCTTATTGGGGCAATCGATTTGCAACAACTTCACAACCAGCTGAGAAGAGATGGACAAAAACAATTGATTAGCTTGGACGATCTAGCCTTTTTTCATCTTGGCAATTTCTACACAACTGTGCCATCCCAAACCTTGGCAGATTGGAGAAGGAGACCGTTAACAAAGGAGATGATTGAATACGCGTCAAATGATGTTATCACGGTTGTAGAAATTTGGGAGCATATTAAAAAAACGACGGTAAGATTTTAGATAGCAATGGCAAATATTACCTTTAAGTATTAAAATAAAACATAGAATGTGTTTGGTGCTTTTGGTAACCACCTAGAACCCACCGGTGGGTCAAATATAGCAGCAATCTGCTTCAAATTTTTTAAATGCACTTGTGTCAAACTAAACTATATTATTACATTTTTATTAGGGAGCTCAAACTTTGAGGGTTGCATTCCCCGCAACCACCAAAATGCTAGTACATGCACTGAAACAATTTCAACTAAAGACGTATCCAACTGCTATGGAAGATCTTGGAAAACTTAATGTGAAAGCAGATGAAGTTAGCGAGAAAACCCTTCATGAATACGAACTACTTCATCAATGGAGAGAAAGATACGCTGCAATCATTGACGAAGAGCCGACACTAGTTGCGAGCACTTTTACACTTTTGAAGATTTGCCGACTAATTTTCCCAAGGTTTAATTCAGTGCAAGAGTTGAAAGAAGAACAAGAAAAGAACAGCAGCAAATATCAGTTTTGCTTACAAGCAATTGAGAAGTCTGGACTCCCCGCAACTACAGCAAAGAACCAGAGCCACACTATTTTGCGCGTTCTAACTTGTGACTCGGAATTTTTCACCAGGTTAGATAATTTCGAGTGCAGAAACTGCTTAAAAACAGGACATGCCTTTCCTCATTGCCCCTTTGACAAACTCTCTGCCTCGGAACAACAACGAAGGTACAATATGAAGCATCCAGAATACCAACAATATCAGTTTGAGCGACGCCAAAGAAAACTAGAAGAAAACCGAGCTGCTCGAAACTTTAGACCTAACTAAAAGATTGGCCTTCTTACCCACCGGTGGGTCATTTATTGAATCAATTTTTTTGAAAATATAGTTTTCATTGATTTCTCTCTCATTGTAATTAAAGTTTAATCAAATGAATTGTCTAATTAATTAAATAAATAACTAAATAAAAATCAGTAATATTTCAATTCAATCTCTCATTTATTTTGATTGAGTATGACACAAGACAAGAATAACAAATTGATATTATTCTGACATGACCTAACTTTTCCATTGAAATAAAGTACGAAAACATTAAACTAAGAGTTTCAAAAACCGAGTTCAGAAGTAATTTATTAAGGGCGCATCTTACATAATACATGCAAGGATGCAACAGCATTAGGACAACATTAACTCAAGTTCAAAGCATTTAATAATCAAAGTTCAATTTGGGTAAGTTGTGTTCTAAAAATAATAAACACTCAGCATGATGAGGCGTGAGTCTACTGCGACGATCATCATTAATAATTCCTGCTTCTGAAAAAAGTCGTTCGCTGTAAACACTGGAAGCAGGGGCTGAGAAGTATCTGGGAACTGCACTTGCCAAATTAGGATACAGAGTTCTGTTTTGCTTCCACCATTGTAATGGATTACTTCTGATACGGCTGAAAGACATAGAAACATTTGTATCAGTAATATTCTTGCTTTGGCGTTCGAAAATAGGTTCCATTGCCGTTGATAGAAATAATTCCAGTTCTTTCTCAATTTGCATTTTTTTTGCTTCATCGGCTGATAATGTTCTTTCTGATGGGGTTTGATTTTTTTTCGTTTGAATACTTTCAAAAGCACTCCACAAGGACTGATGGGAGCTTTCTTGTCGGGTCAATGGTCCCAAAGCTGCCTCTCCTACCGGTAGGACGGAATTCCCGGACGGTTCACGTCTCTGAATTTGTTCAACGGACGTCAACATCAGCACAGCGTTTACTGTCGTTGATTTTAAGTAGTCAAGTGCCTGATTATTTACTTGAAAAAATGCAGACTTGTATCTAGGGTCCAATAATGTGGCGATTGAATAGGCTTCTATATCGTCATAATCTCCAAACCTATTGCGCAAACCCTTCAGCAATTCAGCTTTTATTGTCTGTACCCCGACATGTGCAGGATTTTCTGTACTTAAAACCTTCTTAAGTGATGTTATCGTAGGAATCACTTCTGATATAAAGCAAATGTTTTGGCTTAGAACCTTTGTAATCTCCTCAAATGGTTGCAAAAGGGATAACAAGGATCCTACTAGATTCCACTCAGTCATCGTCAGGTTGTTGAAGTCCAAGGTTACTGAGAGTACTCCAAGGACCAACTTTTGCTCATACAAGCGCTCCAGCATGTAAAACTTGGAATTCCATCTTGTCGATACATCTTGCATAAGTTTTTTCTTTGAATATCCTAGTTTGGCTTGTTCTTCGTACAGCTTGGTGCAGGCACTCGAAGAATGACTGAAGTGGCCCACTATCTTTCTACATTTCGTTATAACATTATTTACCATTTGCTGGGCATTGATAGCATCGTTTATTACAAGCTGCAAGGAGTGTATAAAACAGCCCACACTATTAACGTTTGCATCAGTGGCTCCTTTCTTCATATTGGCGGCGTTGTCCCTGAAAAATAGATCAAAAACTCATTTCAATTATTTTTTATTTCTAATTTTTATCTTTATGTTATAAATAAATGACACACCGGTGTGTTCCTTATTCGCAGCACATTCCGGTAATTGCAGTGAAAGTAGCGTTTAGTAATAATGATAAGTACTCTAGCAAACTATTAATTAAATTAAATTGCTATTGGTTAATTTCTAATTACCGAACAAGCAAGTGTATGCGGTCCATACTCAGCTTCCAACTATTTATCATTTCCAGAAGCTTGTGTGCTATCGCCTCAGAGGTGTGGCTGCCCGGAAAAAATTTCGTATTCAGCATGAAGTTTTTATATTCAAAATTGCTATCCACCCAATGAGCCGTCATGCTGATGAAGCTATTGTTGTTGGTGCTGGATGTCCATACGTCACTTGTTAGAGACACGCATTTAGCTTTGTCAAGGTTGCTCTGTATTGCTGAATTGACGCGCTTAAGAATATCCGGAATCACTGTTTCGGTGAAGTAAGTCCGCCCTGGAACCTGTATCAATTCGTGAAAGAGAAACACAGTGCACAGTTAATTAAAAGTTTAAAATTTTTTTTTTACTGAATTTCCGGTTCAACAGTTAACACACCGGTGTGTTCAAGGTAATTTCTGAACTACGGTTCAAGAAACTACACGTTAACTTTTGATCCAGAAAGTCGAATTTTGAAAAAAATACGCAGGGAATTACATTGTAATGTGGCTGTGCGGTTTTTAAAAGCTTTCGAAAGCCAGTATTTTCCACCACCGAATAAGCTTGGCTATCCAGCGCTATAAATTCACCAATGGCATAGTGCAGTCGTCTTGACCTGTGATCATTTATGTCCCAGATTTTATTGGCAAAAGCCTCCGGTAAGTTTGATTGATTAAACTTCGCTTTCTTGGTGGCCGGTTGATTACTAAGAGTGACGCCTTCACCTTGGATACATTTCTGATATTCCTTTGGATGTTTGTTTTTTAAGTGGGTAGACATAGTGGTTGTTGTCGAGCCTTTTCCTTGTCCACAGTAGATTTTTGTTAGGTCATCGCACAGTGTGCACACAGCTTTCGTATCTTCAGCTTCTTTTTTGAAAAATTTCCATACTGGGCTTGATTTTCTTTTAACGCCATTAAGATTGGAGGTAGAAGTAGAACCTTAAATTAAAATGCAATAAAAATAACAAATTTATCCTTAAGAAAATAATGTGCAATAATGGCTGGCTATTTATTTATTTTATTATTTTTTATTTTTCCTTACTGGAAGCTGGAGTTTCTTGTTCGTCTACTAATAAATCAATTATCTCAGTTATCTCAGTCTGGCCTTTTTCATTTAACGAATTTTTCCCACCGGTGGGCTCATCTTCGTCTTTTTCTTCCTGGTCTTGTGATCTATCATCTTGACTTTGAGAGTCGGTCTGCATTTTGTTTTAATTGGAAAGCTAAAAATTAACTTTTTAAGACTAACTTTAAGATTAATTTCAACCGCACAGACTCGATGAATGTTGAGTTAAATTTGCCTCGGGGAACCAAACAAAAACGGACAAGTAGCAAATGATTGTGAATGAATGATATACTTTACTCACTCTTCTGCATAATAGAGGATAATAAAGTAATATATGAATTTGGTTCTAAATATAGGTGGTTGAATATAATATGTCCAAGATTTCTAGAAGTCATCTAGTTTAGGTGGATGGTCATTAGAAGGCGGTAGTGTGTACATTTTGGATTTTGTTTTTCGACCTCCGAAATGGGAAAATCAATAGCAAATCTAAAATTATAGTCAATACTATAGTGAGTACTCGGTAAAACTTGATACTCATACTCGGTCGAGTACTCTATCGAGTATCCAGCTGTACTCATCGAGTTCGAGTACTCGACTCGATCGAGTACTCGACCGAGTACTCGGCATTTCCGAGTACTCACGGCAACCCTATATTAAACCAAGGTTAGTTTAGGATTTCCCAGAAGTTTTATTTCTAGTTTTGCTGTGATGATACGTACTGTGAAAGAAGAATTTTACAACTATTAATGGTTACTTTTTCACAGGCATGGAAAAATAGCGAATGCGGAAAAGTTCGTGTGCAATGACTTTTTTTATGCACATTTACGAATAAACTTTGCTAAAAATCGCAAAATGGTCGACGTTTACGTGATCACTAAAGATAAGTAAATTCAGACATTTCTAGATTTAAAAAAATTAGAGATTTTAAAAGATTGGGTTAGATTAAGGGATACGGATAGCATTAACAATCTAAAAACTTTACCTGACCTAAACCTAACCAAAAAACCATAAGGGATTCTGGGAAAAAATTAGGGATTTTGAAATTTTGTGGGGATTTTTGCACGTTTTCCATGCCAGACTTTTTCAGAGAATGTCTTTATAATTTATAGGAATGGTTTCATGCAACATTTCTTCGGTCTTTTATTTTCGTTATTTCATTTAAGGTCAATTTAAATTAATTTCATTAAATTTATTTATTTTATTGTGAAACGACTGATTGAATCCAGTCCACGAAGTAGGAGATCTCCGTGTTTACTGAAGGGTATCCAGGATCTGCACATCCCTAAAGAGTTATTACAATAATGGACTTTCAGAATTAACCAAATCAAAGTCCTCAATGATTAATGTCTTGTATGAATAAATTAAATAGTAACCTGTCCCCAGGAAATGAGTCCGACGAGATATTGAATTCCATCGGTAGAGACAGCAGTCATGGGTCCACCCGAGTCACCTTGGCAAGGTCCGATTCCACCAGGTTGCACTCCAGCGCAGATCATTGACGCTGTTGTCGTCTCATTTACACTTATGTACGCTGCCGCGCATTCCTCATCAGAGACAATTGGCACTTCCACATAGTGTAAATAAATGGGTCGCGAGCCGCCGGATGAAAGATCGCCCCAGCCGGATAACGTAGCATTGGCTTTTAAGATACAATTTAAAACATGTGCAAATTTATTTATTAAGTATCGTCAGATAATTTATGTGAACGTGTCGGTGTCTGTCTGTCTGTCTGTCTGTCCGTGAAGTCGATAAATTTCGAACGGTTTAAGCATGATACTTGATATATAAGTTTAAGGGGGCATATGCTCAACCAAGTACAAAAATGGGGTCCATCGGACCACTCCCAAGGGGGGTTTACCTGAAAAGCACCCCCCTGAAAATGGCAAAATCCAAATGTTGAAGGTCGGAAAAAATTTTTTTTTCAAATTACTTCTCAATTTGCCCAAATAGTTTAAAGTTGCAAAAAAGGTAAAAAAAAGGTCAAAAAGGTAAAAAAAAGGTCAAAAAAGGTCAAAAAGGTCAAAATTGCCAAGAAATTTAAATTAAGTTTCAAAGGTTTAAAATAAGTTTTTAAGTTTTAAATTTAAGCTTCTGACGATACTTGGTTATAGTTTTAGTTTTAAAGTTTATTTATTATTGCCGAATCATTCAGATAACGATATTCAAAAATGCGTAGTAATTTATTTTTATAAATAATATGATGATATAATTGGATATTATAGAATGAGATTTAATTGTCCATATTTATTGTAGAAAAACTCCAATAAAATATATATTATAGAAAATTGTAATAAGAAATTTTTCATCTTAATTAATTAAATCAGTTATTGAAAATCCATATACCCATCTCTATGTATATCAATATTCGTTTTTATGAAGAATACTGATGAATTAAAACTTAAAATATGGCTTAACTTTTTAATTTTGGGCATGTTATAATAGTTTAGGGAATATTATAAAAAGTTTAACTTATTGAGATTCCTATATATTTTTTATGAATGTTTCTACTTTAAAGATGGGCGGTTCAATGCATGCGTAATTGAATTAAAAAATGGGGCTTACTTCCAACTTCCGGGCTGAAATTTTTAGGTGCGAGTGGAATGGGTTGAACAAATTCGTCAAGTTCAAATGGACTTCTCACCTTTTCATAGTAGATTGAATTGAACCAATTAATTTTGACAGGTGCTTATGTATTGATGTAAAATATTTTATTTTATTTCTTAACCTTCATTAAGGCAATGTCATTAGCTGCAGAGATTGATTCATTAAAATCGGGATGACGAACGATTTCAGTGACCTGGTGCCTTCTTTCAGTCCCTTCGTTTTGCCCTGTTGCAGGATTTAAAAGTTAAATTCGCATCTTTGTTTAATTTTACTGACTGGGTTTTTAAATTTGAAATTTGTCTTAAAACTATTTTGGCCAGTGCTGCTTGAAATTCCAGGGTTTCGGATGTGATAATCACAGTGGATAAATGGGTGAGTTTAAGCCACTTGAGTGAAACTGTGATAAACTGTGATAATTGGTTTATTTTGTAATACCACAATATTTATGATTATACAGACGATATTGCTAATTTAAAATTCTATGCTTTAAATATAGCAATTTACAGTTTTTATTACATTTCAAATAAAACAATTATTGGTAATTTTATGGAAAAGCAAAATTTTTGAAAATAAGATTTTCGTTTTTTTAAAACTTGAATTATGAAATATAATTCTTTCCAATTGCTTCTGTCTTTATAATGTATCACGATTGTGATTTTGAATAACAATAATACAAGTAGAAAGGAGTTTTACAATTCTTCCCATTTACCACAGTTTTTCCCAATTATCACAGTTTTTCCCACTGTGATGGGAAAAATAGCAAAAAAGTGTAAAATACGAAACAATGTGAAATTCATTAACCACTTTAGACTTACCGATGTTGTACTGATTGACCATGATGCTTGCACTTAAAGCGGAGTAACCTCGAGTACAATGGGCAGCAGTGACAATCCATTGGTCATTTACAATCGCTCCACCACAATGATGTTGGTAGTTGTAAAGTTGGATTTGAATTTGGTAGGGAAATTGACCTCTTTCTGCTATTTCACCTCCGACTATTTTGCCACTCGGAAGACTCAGCACTTATTTAAAAAAATTTGAAAATACATTTATTTAAAAGTTTAATTGTTTTATGAAATGTACAAGATCAGTTAGTTAATAATTTACCTGCTGAACAACATAAACTTGCAACAATTAAAATGATTAAAGAATACATTATTCAAAAATTAAACGATTAGCAATAAAATGATTGTTTTAAATTTAAAACACGTCGTCTTTACACTTTCAAAGCAGAGTGAAGAGAACAATTTATTTTTCCAATGGCCAGGAATGGTTGTTTTACATTTTAATCGAAATCAATTAGTCCTTGAGTATTGACATAGATTAACACTTCACTTAACAGGTGTCCAAATTCTTTATCTAAAGGAATTTAAAATGGCAAAACAAGGTAATTACTTAAGTGGACATTTGATATATTTGATATGACATTTGATTTGTATTTTTTACATTAAATGCACAGCATAATTCTACATGCCGGTTCAATACGGGAACCAATATGCCTTACACTTTATGCATTGTGATAGATTGTGAGTTTGATATTTTTGATTGAAACTGTTAATGTTTTTTGATTGAAGTGTTGACAGTGACACAATATTCACTGGGACACAATCGTAGCATTTTTTGTGTGTTGTAAATAGGGATGTACCATGCCCTCATGCCCAAAACGGGGCATATGCCCAGCTCGAATTTCACACGACATATGGCACAAAATAGGGCATCAGGGCATGCCCTGGGCAAAATGGACATGCCTTACTCAAGTAATACGCCAACCAGCGCTCTCCTGAACGAAAATAATCTATAAAAATATTTATGAAAGTATTTCATCAGTAAGTTGATTTGAATTTTAACAGTCTAATGGATTTCTAATATTTTTACCCTCTTGAATTTTATAATATTTGGATTTTGTAAGTAAAACCGATGATAAGAAACATAAATATAAAGTTATTCTGGAGGGGACAGTAAGCTCATTATTTTTCCATTGTTTGTTGCTATTTCACAAAATGTAATGTCACTGACTGCAAAAGCAGGCAACGGTTGATTTTATATTCATAGTAAAAATTTAATTAAGACTTATTTGCTCGTTGAATATTAGTTTTCAGTTAATATGTCTCAAATATAATTTAAAAATTAAATACCATATAGACGTAAGAATGATGAAAAAGACGGTTTTAAAATTTTAAACATTAATATAGTGAGTTAAATCTATTACTTTTGACATTCTCTGCCCAGGCATGCCCTTTAGACAAGGGCATTTTCGCAAAATGCCCTAGGCATGAGAATTTGCCCATTTTGGGGCATGAAGAGCATGCCAGGGCGTATATGGGCATGCCCGGGCATATTTTGTGAGGGCATGGGCATTGTACATCCCTAGTTGTAAATAAAAATCAAGAAAAATGTTGTTGAAATGCGATTCGCTATCAAATCAACGTCTTGAACAGGTAATGGAATGAAGGTAAATCATGTAACATTTTTTTTGTTTTTGGGGATGAGATGGAATATAAAAATGTAATCTTTGATGAAAGTTTTTATTTACTTATACAGAAATGTAATGAGAAAACAAAGGTTGAAAAAATGATGGAATGAAAATGCAATGTAACTTTGTTCCCATTGCTGGTGTTTTCTGTTGTACTCGTACAAAGGTCAGAGGTTGTGTCACTTGATGAAATGTCAGTGCTTGTTAGTGGGTCAAGGGACGTGTTTTCAGTACTTGTTGGTGGGTCAAGTGACGAGTTTGCAGTGCTCTCACTCCCACTGTCTACGGTAGTAGTACTTTCTGTTGTCACCTCTGATTCAATAAATAAACGAAAACTATTAAAAATTTCGAATTTTGAATTTTTCTTTGCAAACAATTTTATTTTCCATTTCTTCAAACAAGTTAAAAATTGAAATTAGAAAGAGTAAAATTGTTGTAACGATACAATATACACTAAAGTTTTTTGGTAAAGTAAAAAAAATCACATGGGTTATAAAATAATTTGTAACAATTTGTTCAAATTTTGAGTAATCATATAACACAGTTTATCGTGGATTAAAATCCTAAAACTATTCGGCACATTTCTTTAAAAAATAAGCATTGAGCTAAAATGGTTCAAAAACAATTTTGATATAATTTCCAATCAAACTAATTTTCAACCCGATAGAAATAACTTGTTTGCCCTAATTCAAATTATGAAATGGATATTAAATTATTTTAAGTTACTCTTAAAAAAAGTTTAACCTGTGGTTTTGCGGCAAATGCCATCGAAAGGACCTATGAAAGGGACACAGTTCAACCCAGTTCGACAAATTAGATTTCCTCCATCGTCCATCAGTGTGCATTTTTTACCCTCGAGACTACCACACAATTGTTGTTCCTCGTCCCAAATTTGGTCAGGTTCAAATTGACACATGCATTTGCCTTGGGAGCACATCAGACCCGCGTCAGTGCTGCATTCTCCGTATGATTCGTATATATAGTCTGGATTTCCCACTTCACAAGCTCCGAGATAACCTAGAGAAAGAATTTGTGTTTGATTTCTAACACATTTTACTCGTCTAACCTATGATTATCAGATTATAGCTGAAATAAAACTATGAGGTAGCCCTGATTCAAAAAGGTGTTTTTCTCAAAATTCACCATTATATTAGCATGGGTTAGCATATTGCTTTGTATTAAGCAGCATTGGAAAAAGATCCCGAACGCGCGAGCGGGTGTTCGGAATCACATTTTTGCAAATTACGCTTAAATTAGCCTTCTAAATGCAAAACTGCCGAAGTTTATATGATCAGAAAATAAATTGAGACAATTTTTTTTGCAAAAAAAAAATTAGGGAATTTTCAGGTTTGGTTGGGTTATGTTAAGGTATAGAGAAGCCAATGTAATCACTTATTCTAACCCAACCAAACGCGATTAGGGATTTTATTAGTAAATTAGGACTTTTTCGGAGAAATTGCGTTCGTGGGGATTTTTAAACCTTTTCCATGCCAGTCCCAAAGGTCCGAATTTTAACATTGAGATGATAGCGTAGGAGTAAGCATAAGAGGGGCTTAATACCATTTTAGGAATAGGTTGATCCCATCCCATAGCCTTTTCTAGGTAGGCGTCTGGTTGCTGGCTTAATCTTCTATAAAAAGCTGCTCAGAAAGTTGGAAAATTTCGTTTGATTTGTTTTTTTACAAATATTCTCGCCGATGCAGTATTTGAAAAAACATCAAAACTAGCATTGGCTGCCCCGAGCAGCCTTAGTTCAGATTTACCATCGATGGCAATGCCGATTTCATCAGATTTTGTACCAATATAGCGTTAAAAGCATATCTGCATTAGATCATCAGTAAATCGACATCGCAATAGCCCTACCTACGAATCTGAACACAATTGGCAACTTTTAGACAGCAAATTGTTGTTGCAGAAATCATACCGCTTAACGTGCATCTTATCGTTGCATTTTTTCTAAAGACAAAAATGTACACGCGTTTAGGCAGTTCGTTGGTGCATATGTCATATGATTTCTCATAAAATCGTAAAAATGGAATTATTTTCATGAAATTCAATTTTTTTCGATTTAATATAATACATTATATTTGATTCATAATAGGTTTATTAAGAAAATCTTTACTTTTTTATTCGCGTGTTTTAGACTTAAAATTAAAAAAACATCGAAGTTAAAATCTACGCTAAAACATAATTTTGGCAAATTAATTTAATAATTTAAAATCTGATTAAATTTCCTAAATGATCTTGTTCTGTGTGGGATGCGAGGATATGTCTGTCTTTTTACAAATTATGAATGAAAAGTAAATAAAGCATTTAAAGATTTACTACCGATTTTAGCTGATGATGTGTGTAGGATGTGTACCTTTTCTTTAGCATACACTGCATAAAATGCACATATAAGTCTGTACGAAAACGGCATCAATTGTGCATGGGCAGTATTTCAGATTAACTAAAGAGATACCATCGCTTAATCGACACTAACAAAAATTTGGTAACTAATTGATGCAGAAAAATTTGCTCTGCAGAATTACTGCTATAGGTTAGGTATAAAAAATATTTATTGAATCGATGAAGCAAAAACGGTCATTTTGTTACGAAATCCATAAATGTATATTGGTACCAGTCTTTTACTAAATCTGAACTAGTGTGCTGCTCGGATGGAATAAAAACAGTAAAGGTAAGCTATAAACGCATACACAGCTAAGAACACAAGTTATCCATACGTTTTGCTCTTATGGCAAACAATAATCGATAATGTAACAGAGCAAATTGAATTTACCAGGGTTGGTCCATTGCTTTATATTTAGTTGCTGGCTTGCTTGCCTGCTTAGCTTTATAGCGCTTATCTGAAATTTTGAATGTTTTGCTTGAATTCCTGCTTTATAGCATTGAATATGTACAGTCTATGCTATTTTTGCTAAAATACCAAAGGCATTGACGGGAATTTAAGAAAGCAAATAAAATAAGCAAGTAATTACAGCAAAAATAGCAAACAGCATAAAGTGTATGTGTTTTACTGATGTTGGTGAAAAGTTCAACTCCTGGTTTTACTTTTCATTTAGATTACGAATTTAAAGAAAGTCCAATTTGATGATGCAAATGGTTGAAAAATTCATGACAAGAATCTATTGGATAGTTGAAGATACCCGCTTTTGCAATATTTAATTTTCGTGGAAATGTTTCAATTACCCGCTTTGATGGAATAGAGAAACTTGCAACGTTGGCATAGTCTATATCATGGTACGTGTTTAACAAAATAATTGTCGTCCTACCTCGCTGACATGTGCGTTTAAAGTTGGAAATCCAGCCATTAGATTTGTCGCAAGCACAACTAAATCCCGTGGGAGAATTTAAATCTTGAGCGCAAACGCCTCTATCTTTCTCGCATTGGACTTGTCCCTCGTCCCCTGTTGGGTCGCATGGAGCGCCCACAAGTATGTAACAAGTTGAGTTTTCAACACTCCCGTATTTAAAATCTTGATCAAGTGGGTTTGGACATTGACAAAATCCATGGGTGCAGACAAGTCGTTGATTTGGAAAGCAGTCTGAATTTTCTACGCACTTTTCTTCACTTGTGGAGAAACAGCGTCGGTCAGGTGACTCTGCGTTGGACGATTTGCACATGCACTCATAGTCATAACCCGTATCGTTGAATTGGCAGCTTGCACCCAATGTACAGGGGAGGAAAATAGACTCGGATTGTTTGGTGGCAGTTGCATTTAAATTTAGCACACAATTCCCTCCGACTAATGTGACGCAGCTGCCTTGCGCGGGATTTAGAATCTTTTTTGAAAAAAAATTAAAGTATAATAGGCGTCACCGTAGTCTGCACTTGGGTACAACTTTTGCATCATTTGTTTGTGGTATATGAAGTCGATGTATACCATTAAGGATGGAACAGTTGCATCCAATGGATATTCAGTTTAAAAATGATAATAAACAATTTAAGTACGCGTATAACCAAGTAGCGAAAGCTGCACGTTTCAATTGTATTTGATTTGAATGTTTGTAAAGAATAGAAAATTTTGAAATGGTATTTAGAATTTTTGTCACAACTCATTTCGACCTAGTTGTCAAAACCTATCCAAATACACAAAAATTGAAATTTGACCTTTGACCTTGTTTTGTGACCTTAAAGGTCATCCTAGACTATTAGTGTTCTATCTTATCTTGTTCCACTCGTCATGACCTATCCAAATATATAAAACTTGAAATTGGACCTTTTTTACCTTTGACCTCAATTTGTGACCTTCCTGACCTCGTAAGACAAAAACGATTATCACAGGTGAATTTTTGACGTTCCGTAGATACGAAATCACTATTACATGATTTTTATGTATTATGCGCTTTGAAGGGCTTATAAATAAGCGCGACCAGTGCGCTTTGTCGCAGCGTGCTGATTTGCAATATTGCAATATGAAAGGTCATATTGACCTAACGACTCCTACGCAAAAAACCGCATGTCAAAAGGTCAATCCATTCCTGAGATACATTGGGTGACTGACGGACAGACGGAAAGAGCATTCCCATAAAGTAGCTTTCGCTACTTAAAAATGTATATTGTTGTAAAAGCTTAACAGGAATATTAAAAAATATTGGAAAGTTATCGGAGAGCTCTGTTTGTCTGTCCGTCTGTCGGTCTGTTTGTACACGATATAAGCTATAAACGCGATTTGAAGTATCATTTTAAACTTTGTACAGTAAGAAAAATAAAGCCATTGAAATTTTGCATAAAATCTGTTAATAGTTTAAATATTTATTTTTATCTTACCATATCGTCAGGGTTTAAGCAGTCACAAATATTCCCTCGACATGTTAGTCCATTAGAAAGGTCGCATTCCAGATCCGGATTTCCAACTTGAGCTGGGTCACAGGTCTCGCCATACAGTAAGTATCCATTCGTCAACGAGATACTTATCAAAGATAAGAACACAATTTTGCACACTGAGGTAAACTTCATTTTAGTTACGAGAAGTACTTCCTACTTTTAATGAAACTTTTAACTGTGTGGAATGCTAGAATACGTTTGAATCTCTGCACAACTGCATCTTGAAAAACCGAAAAGATTCATATTCGTCAATCGATGATAAATAAATAAAAGGTTTTTCGTGTAATATTATATATCGAGTATTGTTATCTTAATTTCATCCATGTACGTTTTATGTAATCATGTAAAATTAATTGGACTGAAAAAAATCAATATTATCACATTGTGCCAAGTGTATTCCTTTATTGTGTAAATACTCCAAGTGGACCGCTGGCACAAAATGTGCATAGTTAATGTATAATGAAATGAAATGTTGCCAGGTATTTAATTGATTATTAAATACCTGGCATTACAAGCGATGATTTTTGAGGCTTTACAATATCACACTTTATTATAATTTTATTCGTAAATATTGTTTTAACATTGATAATTTCTGGTTCAGTAACTGTATATAAATTTAAAATTAATGCCAAGTTACAAATTAGTATCATTGAATCATTATTTCTTTAATTGGGGAAGAAATGCTAAATCAACAATGTATTATTTATTTATCTCAAACAAGAGAATAAATATTAATTAAAAATATTGGCAGAGTAATTAGAGAAAATTGCAATGTTCTGCTGTTTCCATCGTTACTTTTTGCAGTTGTACTTGTTGGAGTATTCTCTGATGTCTTTGAACTGCTTTTAGTTTCTGTTGTTTCTTCTATGTTTAAAAAAATGTATAAAAACATCTTTAATTTTGAACTCTTTTATTTTTAATTACTGTACAAAGCATTCACACAATAAAAGGTAATACACAATCCGTTTTTATAAGTTGAGTTTTTTTGTGCACGACAATTTGACCCATTGTCTACAATAACGATATTTAATAAAGGTTTGCAATAAACCATGTCGGTTAAACCAACATAGTTTTTGTAATGGGTTTAAATATTTGTTACAATTTAAGGGTGTGTAATTGCTGTATTGTGTAGTTTTTGTAAACAATTATTACGATGATAGTTGATAATTAAATTATAAACTGACAAATGTTGTAAATTTAAGTACCATAAAACGCGGTATAGAATCCCATGGGGAGTTAATTTTTCAAACTTCTCTAAAGGATGGGGCTATATTCTGGGAATGGGGACTTTTTTCAGCGTGTCAATGAGATTTAAAATTGTTCAATTAAAATATATTTGTGCATTTATAATATACAAAAACTTTTAAAATGTGTTAAAATTGACCAATTTTATCAATTAAATGCCCTTTTGGCCATGTTTATCCGTTTTATATCTGTTAGTAAAAATTCTTCACTTCATTTGTTGATTTAATTTTTATAAAAATTCCCCTATGGGATTTTATTCCGGAGGGACTTAATTAAAAATCCAGTGGCCAAAGGGTGGGGCTGTATTTTGGGGGAAGTGGGCTCTAATTCGGGGAGGTTCTATACTGGTTTTACGGTAAATGCTTACGAAGTAATAATCCTGCTGGTGAATTAACCTGTAGGCTTGCGACAGATGCCATCCAAGGGTCCTCTAAAGGGTGTACACTCTAGTCCAGTGTGACACAACAGATTTCCTGCATCGTCAATCAAAGTACATTGTTTTCCCTCAAGACTGGCGCAAAGTTGTTGTTTCTCGTCCCAAATTTGGTCAGGTTCATAGAGGCAGACACATTGGTCTTTGAAGCACATCAGACCCGCGTCAGTGTTGCATTCTCCTGTTGCATCGTCAACATTGTCGGCATAACCGTCCACATGACAAGCTTGTAGATACCCTACACAGATAAAAATCGTTTCTATTTATTACTTTTGTATTATTTTACTGGCTTATAAAATCCGAGCTAGATAAAAAACCGCGCGAGTTTTCAACATTCAAGTACCGCCATGTGCGAGAGTACTTTTATGTGAATGGTATTATTGTCCCCATGTTACGTCAATAACTATTATTAACTATTGCGAAATTGGATATATTGCCCTCAAATTTTATGTAGAGTCCATGGGGTCAATTTGATGACCTCCAGATGAAGGTGCAAAAATAAACAAATGAAATATTCTTGAAAACAGCAAGGTAAAGTTGTAAATTCAAAAAATAACAATTTGTGGTATATCCAACTCTAAGAATCGAAAATAGCAAGAAATGCTAAATGAAAAAAAAACTGCCAAATTTAAAAATTAAATAATAGCTTAAAATATATTGGTTTTAATAGCTTAAAGTTTTTCTGACAATACTTTTTGAAAAATAAACCTTACAAATTTTCCTTTAAATTTTTAAATGTTTACTTACCTTTTTTACACCTGCGGGAAAAATCAGCCAACCAGCCATTAGCTGTGTGACAAGCGCAACTGAATCCAGTTGGAGAATTAGCGTCTTGAGTGCAGACGCTTTTATCTTTCTCGCACTGCATTTGTCCCTCTGTTGCTTTTGGATCGCATGGGGCCCCCATACGCACAAAACAGGTGGAGTCACTTCCGTTTAAATATTCTCCAGGTGTATAATCTTGGTCAAGGGGATTTGGACACTGACAAAATCCGTGGGAGCAGACTAAGAGTTCTCGCTGGTCGCAGTTTTTATTTTCTTCACATAATTCTCTTATGGAGGAAGAACAACGTCGGTCGCTTGTTTCGGCGGTTGGACGTCTACATGTGCATGTCAATACCGAATCGGAATATTGGCAGGATGCGCCGGAAGTGCATGGCAGATACGATTCATATTGTTCCTTTGTAATTTTATTTGGTTGGCATTCCGCACCGACTAATGTGACACAGCTTCCTAGAGCTGGACTGAATGTCTATTTTAAAGGTTAATTTTGTTGCGTAAAGATTTTTAAATGAAGTATTTAGAAAAAATATTTTTTTTATATTTTTTTATTTGATAAACATATTTATCAGGGTTTAAAGTTTGACGACTTCGGTCATCATTTGACCGGTCAAATGGCAAAATGGCATAATGGCAAAAGGACAACAAAAGGCGGCAAAATGAGCCTTTTTAGATGGCAAAATGGTTAATAGACCGATTTTGCCACAGCAAAATGCCATTGGCAATTTGCTGCTTCAAACCCTGATATTAATCGTTGTATTGCAATACAACGATTAATATCAGGGTATTGTATTATATATATTGTATATATATATATTGTACAATATATTGTATGAATGTTTTTCGGAGAATTAAGATTTAAGCCGTGTTGAAATTAGAGATGTGATGCCTAAGAGAATAAGTAATATATAGTATATATAGTATATAGATACTATATATTACTTATTCTCTGTGATGCCTGCCCATGCCCTGGGCATTGGCATTAGGGCGTTTCGGGCATGCGCAATTTTCCCTATTTTCCCGGCATAAAAGAATTTTGACATTTTGGCCACTTTGATTTTGCTGAAAAAAGAAAGGAAAGCTGACTAGATTTTTCAGTTTTTGTACAAAATACTACCGTATTTTTGACATTTGTTTATGATGTTAAGAAGTTAATTACACACTTTAAAAATGCTCCATTTACATCAATCAATGCTATATGTTTTTGGGGAATTTAAACAAAATGCCTAAATTATCTTCTACGTATTTTGGGAAAATTGGATAATCTGCCTTGATTATTGGGCATTATGGACATTTTGGGAACTTTGAGGGCAATCTGGGCATGCCCGGGATTAATTTATTTGTAGGGCACGGGCATTTCAGATCTCTATTTGAAATAGTTCATTTTGTGATGTAAGTGCGAGATTCTTTACCATATCTTCAGGATTTGAACAATTACAAATATTTTCCCGACATGTTAGTCCAAAGTAACGGTCACATTCTTGATCTGGGTTGCCTTCTTGAGTAGGGTCACAGGTGTCGCCGTACAGTAAGTATCCATTCGTCACTGAGACACTTATCAAAGTTAACAATATTATTTTAAACGTTGAATTGAATTCCATTTTAAAACTGGCTACTTTTAATACTAACTGTTTAGAGTGATGGAAGATGTTTTAATGACTGACCAACTTGCCCAAATGAATGTATAACATATCAAATCGAGAAGCAGTCATTGGCGTCAATTATAATTACATAAACCTTCTGTGACACATTAATGTTTCACTTATCTGCTAATAACCATGTTAAAGCATTTATCATGATGAATTTAATTCTTGGTTATATAAAACTTTTTATACACTGATTGGGATCACATTAAAAATGTTTCAAACTTGGCTACAAAGTATTTTTAAATTTATTCTATTCTTATTGAAAAGTATTTCATTTGGGGTCTTGCGAACTTTCTAGCAAGAAGCAGGGTTTGAAGCGGCAAATTGCCAGTGGCATTTTGCCGCGGCAAAATCGGTCAATTGACCATTTTGCCACTTGAAAAGGCTCATTTTGCCACCTTTTGCTGTCCTTTTGCCATTTTGCTATTTTGCCATTTGACCGGTCAAATGATGACCGAAGTGGTCAAACTTTAAACCCTGGCAAGGAGATGTATATGAATATTTCAATAAATTTAAACTAATATTTAACGACAATTACGGGGTTGGATAAGTGTTAACATGTAATGTTCATATCTTTTAACTGGTTGCAGAATTGGTAACACTTATATTATTTAAAATTGTTGAAGTTTACATAACTGTTTAAAAGGAATTGCATGTTGTGCATATTATTTTATCATGTTTTGTTTGTAATAAATGTAGAAGTCAATTACATGATTAATTGCTAGTGACGCGATTTTAGCTACTACACATCCAAATGCAAAAAGGCCACCATTTGTGTAATCAAAATAATTTTAGACATTTCCATTTTTTTGTTTTTTTTAGAAAAATTAGGGATTTTGACAGGTTGGATTAGGTTAAGGGGGTAGGGAGGCTAATTTAAAAATCTGGCCTAACTCAATCGAACCTGGAAAGCCATTAGGGATTTGCGGGTAAAATAGTAATTTTGTGGGAAATTAGGGATTTTGAAAATTTGCATTCGCCACATAAGGCCATATGCATTTCAAAAACTGCGAAATACCTAACATGTGAAAAGCGAAATACAAATTTCTCCAAAAGGAGGAATTGTAAAAAATACTTCAAAAATTTACGATTTCAATGAAATTTGTCCCGTTTCTGTAAGGGTTCCACTTTTGGAGAAAATCTATTTCAAAAATAAGGCACCCAGTCAGACAAAGGCAGCCTTTCCTAGCCACCGGACTAAGCGGTAGCGGTAGCCAGAGAATTTAACCTTACCACCGATGTTCGCCCAATGTTTTATATTCCGTTGCTGTCTTGCTTCCTTAATTTGCTTTAAAGCGCTTATCTGAAAATTTGAGTTTTTTGCTTGCATTGCTGTTTTAGCTTTCAAGTTTTAGCGGGCGTGTCTCATCTCTAAGTATTACTCCGTACATTGATGAAAATCCATGTATAGAGTTATGTAAAGATAAAGCAATCGAGATGCTATAATTTGTGAATCTTTTAATGCCACTCCAAAGCACTATTGGGTTCAATATAAACATTTTTAAGTTAAGCTTGTACTCAGACTCAAGTCAATAGTGCTCATTTCATTACTCATTTATTGCAGGAAATGTGGATCAAATTAAATTCAAGGGATAAATTAACGTAAAGAAATGTTATTTCTCGCTGGTACTAAGATGCTGCTAAAATGTATCTGTAGATAACTATTACTATTTTTATTAGTAAACTGTTTCTGTAATTTATATAAAGAAAGGAATAACAAATAAATTAATTGATAAGTTGAACTGATAAAAATGAAATGCCCTTTTGTGCCCATTGCTTGTCTTTCCTGTTGTGCCTTTTAAAGGGTCCACGGATGTATTTCGGGGCCCTAACTCTAAGTTATCGCTTCTGGTTTTATAAAACGAATAGAAAGTGGTTTTTCTATGTTTAACGACTAAATAGCTTTTATTAATTGTAACAACTTTAAATGCCAGTGGAAATAAACTAAATTTTTAAAGAAAATAAAAAATCATTAATATAAAATTAATAAAAATATATATAATAAATGAAAAATATGAAAAAGCATATGAACTTTCCGTTTAATGAAATGTTCATAGTTTCCGACTTTTAAGGATTATTAAGTAGAGAAAGCTGTTTTATGAAAATGGTCTGTATAGGTTACAGTTAGTCTGCTTACAGTTAGTTCCTTAAATTTGGCTGAAATTACTCTGGTTTGCACATAAAAAAGCAGCAATGTTGGATTTACATTAGTACTTGCAGTAAGTTCGAAAATGTGTTGAGTAATGAATTCCTCCAAACTTGTTTTACTGCTAGACGAAAATGGTGTATCGTTGCTTAAAACTCTTTTTGGTGTAAATTGTATAAAAACAGCGAGGAGGGGCAGACCAATCGCAACAAAACAAACCAACAACGTTTTTACAATAGTCGTTTCTGGTTCAGCTTTAGCTGTAGCAGCATTTGATATTCCTGTTCCTTTATGTTGTTCTACTATTTTAAATTATGGTTCAATTAGGTTTGGTTAATGGAATTGTAATAGCAAAATGTTTTAAGATTTATATATTAACTATATTTTCTTAACCTAACCAGAAATTTAGTGGGTATCACTACGTGTTCAAAATTTATACTGATGACAGACATAAGTGCAAACATAAAATCCGTAAATGGCATCGTTGCAGGTTTCAGCGATGCAACAAGTAAAATGTTGCTAAAAACGACAATGCGGGTCATAAAAATTCAAAATGTTCAATAATGGTCCAACCTGGTCGTGGTTTTTCAACTGGAGGTTTATAACCTATGACGGAGTCCTTACCAAAACGAGCTTCAAGCTGTTCTGTTTAAAAAATATTTTAAAATTATTAATAACATCTGTTTGTTAAATTCTGTCAAAATTATTCAATTACGATATTCCCTGGCTTGTTAGGATAAATGTTGTTGAAATAAACATTACTTATTTGCCAAATTTGTGGTTTTTAAGTTTTAAGTAAGTCAATTAGAATTGGGGATCTGTTCTTCGAAACTAATTTTGCATTTTAAAAAGATTCGTAACACAAACATACTAGCTTTTGCTAATTGTGTTTTTACGACAGAAAATTTTTCCATAGTCAAAAGTTCATATGATGCAAAGCTTGCCATACTACTTGTCATGCAAAAGTACCTATTAGAATCATTAGATCTAGTTTTGGAACATATTTCGGAATAAAAACAAAAATAGAGAAATATTTGGTAGATAAAGAACTTCAGAACAATAATTTTATGGCTACCTATTTTAAATATGTGTATTGAGTAATTTGTTTTCAAAACTTTTCCTACAGCAATTTTATATTAAGTAGACAAATGTAAACGTACCTGCCACTAATCCGCAATCCTCGTTATTCAAAATGTTGCATAAGTCACCAACAGTTTGATTGTTTTTCCTCGCAATCCATTCTTCTAGAACTTGAAAGATGGTATATTTCATGGTTTCACTTAAATTACCTCGTTGCCAATTTCTAAAATCCGTGTCTTTAAATATCACCCAATTAGAAAATTGTTTCCAAGTGTCACGTATTTCGTTGTATTCACAAAGCAAATTAACTACATCTATTTCGGCATAACGAGCCATTTTGAATGGTTAGAAGAGCTTTTAAATCAATCGAGCAGTGATATTAGTTTAAAAGATTATTTAACCAAGTGTTTTACCTCTGTGCAAGGCAAATGTTTTGACTGTTACGAAATGCTCTGGTGGATTTATTAAAAACAGGTTGTATCCAGTATTTTATTCAGTACGTAATTGAGACGTAAGATTTGTTCATTAATAAAGTCCATTTAGACCTACTGCGTTTGGCTTAATTTTCTAAATGCAATTATCCACTGTAATTTAATTCACTAATGTTAAACTGCAACTATTCGTAAGTAACCATATAATTTCTTAGATTTTTTCGATTTGTATAGTGTTACAATTCAATTCGATATTGGATTAACGGTTTTAACTAAACAAAGAAACCTTTAGCAAATTTTACAATACTATTGAAATTAATATTCCGTTTCGACTTTTATGTTAAACCATTTGATGTTAAAAGGTCCGCAGATATGTAGGTTTTGAGTATATTTGTGAAAGGCAGTAATCTGATTTTGATTATCATTCATTGTAAATCATCCTTTCCAGACTAATTCTGCTTCGAGATAGCAGATGACGTAAGCATTTTTATTGTGGTATTGATAATTTTTTATTATGTACTTAACAACGGTCAATGAAAAAAGTTGGATGGAACAAACACTCCGGAAAAAGTCAGACGGAATAAATCGGACACGGTAAGAAATCGGATAAAAAATTTTCGGATGAAGAAAATATCTGAAAAGAATTTTTTTGTATTTTATGCTTTTATGCTATATATCTATTATGGTCTGAAATATCGTCCCTATAGAGACATCGATGCGATGGTATTCTGATTCGAAAGCACATCCCTATACAATGGAAACGGATGATGGGTGTAAAATAAGAAGTCATGCTTGATTTCGAAACTATGACGCAAAAAACTTACATCTCGGAAACGTTGAGCAATCCTTATGAGCAGAGTAACTTATGACAAAAAAATTGCTACCTTTCTTTTGCGCTTTCGTTTTTCCGATAAAAATGATCAATTACTGTACTAAACTAAATCTTTGATGAAGTAAATGGTTTTTGCTTGATTGTAAAACTCAATGCATAATATTTGAGTCATTTTGTGCACACAATGAGATAAAATTCATGATGGTCGAGTTGATGTTATTTGAATCTTTATACAAAAATCCCGGTTATTTCTAACTTGCTGCACTATCATTTTGAATTCAAACCAATAAATTTATACTGATTTAATAGTAAAAGTTGCAAAAATTATGCTATTACTTCGGAAAATGTACAACGTGGTTAAATTGTATAATTATGATGCGTCAGAGCCGTTAAAAATTATCGACGAGAAACAAAAGTGTACGCATAAGCTACATATATAGCTTTATAATTTAAAGTAACGACATTTTTATAATTTGCAACGAACTTATTAAAAGTATCGAAAAATAATTATCAATGTTTGCGTAGAGAACGTAAATGGTATTTAATTTTTTAAATTAAACATTTATTCGAGTTTTTTAAAAACCAATAGAGCTTTTTCGTTTAGGCTTATTTCCAGACCTTGTTTAATTAATTCCAATTTGGTTTCTGAAATTCTTTTCAAATGTCCATACAGAGCGTCAGCTTTCTTTTGATTGGTTCCTTTTGCCTCCTAAAATAATATTCAACAAATAAAAAAAATTAAATAATTTTAATTGTTCTCATTTTATTCTTAACTATTTACTGTTAATATTCCAGAACTTACAATTTCTTCCTTGAAATCCATAGATATTACTCCTTTTTGCACATAAAAATTCAACAATGAAAGATCCACATTGGTACCTCCAATCAATTCTGAAAGGTTTTGAGTGATGAATTCCTCTAAATTGGTTTTACCGCCGGACGACAAGGATGCATCATTACTGTTACCGTGTTTTGCTGGTGAGAATGGAATCAAAACGGATATGCCAACGGGAACAAGCACAATCACAGTTACGAAACAAATAACTGACATTGACGCAACAGAACTTTTTGTATTGGGTTCGATTGGAGCACCTTGGATCACTCGTGTAACTTTTTGTTGTTTTCCTATTTAAAAATTATTATTTAGTTATATTAGGAACAATAAAACGGATTAAGCAGTTTTCACTACTTAACAAAGGAAAACGCTACACAATGATAAAATGTAAATGTAGGCATTATTGAACACTTTCACACTCACCTTCTTCGGATTTTTTGGATGGAACTTTTATACAGATGAGAGAGTCCAAACCGAAACTATCCTGAAGTTTTTCTTTTTAAAAAACAATTAAGAACTGTGTTAAAGAATAATATTAAAATTCTAATGGGTACGACAGTTTCTGGCTTTTTAATTCCATTTGATTCTCGGTGCAATTTAATTAATTTAATAGGATAACTACTTGTAATTTTCAAAGCATACATTTAGTTTGCTATCCCGCACCCTTAAATATTTTCCTGTTTGAAAATCAATTTCTCAAACTAACCAAATTTCATAGTTTGCGTCGTCATATTCAGGAAGTTTTAATATAACGGAAATCAGCCATGTTATCTGCATATAAATCTTTATAATTTAATAAAATTTTACATCTATAAAACTTTTATACTAAATATTTCCAAAGTTATTCCTTGAAACCTATGTTAGAAAATAATCTATTTGCAAATTTTTAAAGTCTGTCGGAATGGTCAAACATTAAAGTTAACTCAAAATGACAACAGTATTATTGTATGTTTCAATTTTTATATCAATAGCTGAATAATTTTAATTCCAATCGACCAATCGTCACCGGCTGTGATTATAAGTTTCCAATCTAGCGAAACCAAAAACTAGAAACATTAAGCCAAACCATAATAAAATTAAAAAACTACAATTGTGTCCGACGGTTTTAGAGACTCAGGAAATGAAATTTTTAAGAAACAGTTAACCGTACCTGCTATTGCCACACATTTTAATTTAAGCAAATGTCGACATAAATCTCCAACAGTTTGATTTGGTTTTCTTTCGATCCAACTCTGAAGCATTTCAGAGAAAACGACGGTGTAATCTAAAGTGAAATTGCTAAGGCCAAGTCTCCATTTTTTGGCACTAGCGGCTTCTGAGTCGAGAAGGTCACTTAGTTCCTGCCATTTGCCTAGCATATAGGAACTTTCAACAAGGCAACGTACTATTTCCCGTATTTCTGCATAACTAGGCATTTTAAATTTGAACTAACCAGCGCTTGGGGGGGGTGGGTTGTAGTTATATATTTATAAACGAAACCTTTAACCCGGTGTTCGGATAAATGATTAATTCACTCCTGGAAACAACCATACCTCGGTTGACCCATCAATATAACTTGTAAAAGAATTTGTTGGCAAATGTTTGCATAAGATTTGCTCATAAACAATATCTGCTTACCTAGCCCAACTGTGTAGAATTTTTGATATTTAACTTCCAATCGCAATTAAATGGTAGGCTACAGTATTTCATTTTATTATAATTGTGGTGAACGAACAGATTGTATTGTCATTTTTTTGCAACTAATTCATCAGGCTGTGTTAACGGTCTGCTAAACGTAATCGGCTCAAGCACGCAAATATGATATGGTCAGTCCAATAAAAGACTCTTTTGTTTTGTTATCTGTTTGATAAGCAACATCTTTTTTATCAAGAATTGTTATCCTTTTGAATTTACATTACCCCAGGTACTTGTGCTTTTACAAAATTCAACATAATAAATCATTTATATTTATGCACTATGATTTTATTTATTCCTTCATTATCACCTCAAATGGCAGGGTTTACAGGTTTATAAATGCTTTTTAAAATAACAATTTCGAATGACCCTTGACAAATCTAAGCGAAAAAGGTTCTGATTTTTAATTTATATTTATATATTTTCATAATTCAGGCGTTTTCGCTTCGTTTTATTTCAAAAAAACTATATACGACAGTATTTAGTAAACTGATTAGCTTAGTTAGTAGTTGACAAAATCAGAATATATTAAATTATGTAAATCTTTGTCACCTTGTTAGTAATGCCGTATGCAATTTTTTATTGCAAAACCAGCATAAACACTCTCTAATTGTCAACATCCGCCTTCAATTGATTAGCACACAACTTCTCAAAATTGTATATGAAGTAATGATGGTTTATTACACCGAAACTAGTCTTCGCGAATAAATTGCTTTTCAGACATTCAGTTCCATGTGTACTTCTTTATTTGTTTTCTAAAAGGAAACCAAAAACATTGATTGATATACAATCATTGTAGAGCTCGGTGTCATTCCATTCGAGACAAAAATGTCCATTCAATTCCATCCAAATCACGAATGGAATAAAAAGCGGTCATTCAATTCAAGTCGATTCCATTCAAGAGTTGGCTTGAATGGAATTATCTTTGAATTGAATTGAATGGAATTGGATGACTTTTCAAAATAAGTTTTGGAAACATCGCTATAAACGCATATAGAAAATTCAAAGTTCAAAATTAACATTTTTTATGTCGGTTTTAAAATCTCTGACATTAGGTGCATTTTCGATTCGGGAAAAATTTTGCGACATATTTGTGGTTTTTTTTGAATTTTTTGGATTTCAATTCCATTACATCCATACTCGGAATTGAATGAATTCATTCAATCCAACTTCCATTCAATACATTATTTTGGTGAATTGAATGGAAAGGAATTGAATTGAATGGAAAAAGACTCATTCAGAATCGAATGACGCCGAGCACTAAATTCATTGTTTGCTTTCCTAATCCCGATGGAAAAGTTGTAACACATACAATGATAGTAATTTCACTAAACTATTGCAAGGTTTTAAAATGAAGATGTTTTTTCTTTGTCCATTTGATATCATATATTATCACTTAATCACGATACTTGAATGCAATGTAGCAATATTGCACATCGTTAAATATATTGATCACGTATCCATCGATCCAAAATAAATATTCTGAGTGGACACTTATCAGAAATTACCAGATGAAATTGAATCAGCCATATATTTTGTTGTATTTAAGCAGGTTCGCCAGTTTACTTGAGATCAGTTTGTTTGCAAAAGTCCTTTTGGTAAAAAGTGTTGTAAATTGTCTCGAAGTTGATCTAAAATATAATACATTAGAATTGCATTTAATATGAGGTCAAATTCAAATTCTCTAAACTATGTCTTTCTTTGCCTACTGGCAATTAATTTATTCAACGATTGTACAGGTATGAATTTAGGAAGAAAACAGGCAAGTCCGGTTGAGATTTGTACGGTTGAAGATCCTCCTGCTGAGACACCGTGCGAAACACAAGTCTCTTACACAATTATCGTTTCCGAAAATGTTACAGGATTAATTCAGCTGGAAACGCCGTTCATTGTGCGCACACTTGACCCAGTAAGTTTGAGAAGAATATTATATATGTGTTGGATTTTTAGATTAAATCTTTTGTTTAAGTAGGAAAGCGTTTTGCTTTAAAGCTGAGTGGTTAAGGATTTAGTAAAAGGATATTTTTAAATAATCATTGTAAAATTGTAATGCTTAGATTTGAGTTTTTTGTGAAAATTTAGAACTCCAAATACACAGTAGAAATTGCACCTGATACTCATGAAATCATACGCAATGCATTGGAGATTTCGCCCTCTGGGGAAAGTTCAGGAATTACGGAGTACTCGATTGCCGTTAAAGATTCCAAGTATTTGGATTTCGATGGCCACAATGGCTTTTGGTGGAAGACGATTTGGGGCGATATTGTTTCTGAATCCCATTATTTTAATGTAAGTGCTCTGATTGATTTAACACAAACATTCTTATTAAGTATCGTCAGATACTTTATGTGAACGCTCATGGTGTCTGGAAGTCAGGACGTCTGGAAGTCTGTCAAGGCGATAACTTCTGAACGGTTTCACATATCGACTTCAAACTAGGTACACCCCCATAGCGTGGATAATTTCGCAGATGGGCCCTGTAAGACCACCCCAAGGTCACAATGATAAGGTCAAATTTTGACCTAATGTTTAAGATAGGGACATTTTTTTTCGATATTTCTTCTCCTCCACCACCGCATGCTTTATGCTTTTTGTCATGTACAGGGATGATATTAGCCCAAAAAAACCTAACCACACCCCCAATGGGGTAAAATGAGATTATGGGTTTAAATGACACACTGACCTAGGGCAATAGGTTTTAACATAAAACAATGACCCCACGAGTTTGACCACACCCCCGAAGAGGCAAAATGAGATTATAATAGGTCCAAATTATTTCAAACAGCCCCGAGTAATTTTAAATAGTTTCAATTAGCTCCAAATGGTTTCAAATCGTTACAAATCGTTTTAAATATTCCTAAATGGTTTCAAATAGCCCCAAATAGTTTTAGTTAACGGTCAATTCACAATATAAATCTGACGATACTATCTTAGAGCGTTGTGAATGGTTTATTAAGTAGCGAAACCTACTTTATGGGAATGCTCTGTCCGTCTGTCTGTCCGTCACCCAATTTATCTCAGAAATGGATTGGACTTTTGAGATGCGGTTTTTTGCGTTAGACTCGTTAGGTCAATATGACCCTTGGTATTGCAAATCAGCACGCTGCGACTAAGCGCACTTGTCGCGCTTATAAGCGCATAATACATAAAAATCATGTAATATGTGATTTTATATCTACAAAACGTCAAAAATACACCTGTAATAATCGTCTTTATCCTTTGAGGTCAGGGAGGTCACAAATTGAGGTCAAAGGTCAAAAAAGTCAAATTTCAAGTTGTACATATTTGGATATGTCTTGACGAGTAGATCAGAATGAGATAGGGAACTATTATTCTAGGGTGACCTTTAAGGTTACAAAACGAGGTCATAGGTCAAATTTCAAGTTTTCCATATTTGGATAGGACTTGACGAGTAGGTCGAAATGAGTTGAGACAGAAATTCGTAATACCGTTTCAAAATGTTATAGTGTTTAAAAACATTGAAATCAAATAAACCATTGCAAACGGGTGTACCAAGTATCGTAAGATGAATATTTAACCAATAGACGCAGAATTATTTGATGAGGGGACTTTTGGGGGGTCATATGGGGACTTTTGGGGGGTCATATGGGGCCTTTTGGGGGGTCATAGTATCATAGTAAGTAAGCGGTGGCAGTGGAGAAGCCATATCGAAGAAAAAAAATTTTTCCC
>JAQFZZ010000130.1:0-30214 GCA_034696405.1 Isotoma caerulea | reverse complement strand
ATTTATTAATGTTTGTTGTTAAATTCGTTTTAAAAGGGGATCCATATGTTGCTTGCCGACCTGAGTGTGTTTTGAACTCTGATTGCTCTCATGACAAGGCATGTATTTCACAAAAATGCGTAAACCCATGTTTGACACCTGGAGCGTGTGGTGTTAATGCACATTGTGCCGTATATCTTCATGTAATGTCATGCACTTGCCCGGAAGGTTATACAGGTAAAAACAGATATACATTTCTAGATTTATGCTTTGAAAATTGTACCTAAACCTTTTAAAATTTGCTTTTTTGTAGGCCAACCACTTTCCGCATGTTATCCGATTCCACAACGAATCGAAACAACACCAAGCCCTCGTGAACCTTGTACTCCATCTCCATGCGGTAAAGACTTCTAAAAAGAATTCTAAATCTAAGTGATTTGAAAGTTTTATTAAGTTTTCTGTTCCAAAATCATATTTTAACGTTTTTTTCGCAGGTACGCACGGACAATGTAGAGTACAGAACGGAATTGCTATTTGCTCTTGCAAGCCTGATTACTTTGGTAAGTCTAAGAAAAATGACCATTGTGGCGTTTGGGATAATTCATCTTCAGTCGTCAGTTGACTAATTTTATTTTTATTCAATTAATTTGTGCAGGTACCCCTCCAAACTGTAGACCAGAATGCATAATATCTTCGGATTGTGCGTTAGATAAGGCTTGTGGTAAGTAAAGCTGTGCATAAATTAACAACATTATATACATTTCGGTTGAATTTAAATTTAAGCATTTAATTTTTAAAAATAGTACGATCTCGGTGTGTAAATCCTTGTCTTGATGGACCATGTGCTCCAACTGCAACTTGTAAAGTTGTAAATCATAGTCCAATATGCTCCTGCCCTCAAGGATTTGTTGGTAAGTAGCTTTCAGATTGGACATTCAATCAGTTTTTGATGCAAGAAAACAGTTACCTGAATTGCCCTCAATGTAAACGTTGTTCAATTTAATTTTAGGTGATCCATTTTCTGGCTGTCAACCTCAGCCTATTATTGTAAAGGAAGAAGCTGTCCAGCCTTGTGTACCTAGCCCATGTTAGTTTAAGACAAATATTTTTTCCGAATTAAAATGAAATTGGTCTAATTTTATTTTAATTGGCTGCTAGGTGGACCATTTTCAGAATGTAAATCAATCAATGGCCATGCTGCTTGCTCTTGTCTCACAGGATATCTAGGTGCACCTCCGAACTGTCGACCTGAGTGCTCTGTAAGAATTTCCCTTTTAATATTTCAATGTCCCTTTCAAAATTTGGAGCAATTGCGTCATATTTATTTACACTTTATTTTTTTCTTAGATTGACGCTGATTGTTCTACAGACCGAGCATGTAGCAGGGAAAAATGTATCGATCCGTGCATTGGTAATTTCTTTGAGAAACCCAAATCTCATATTTTTATTTCAAAAGTGTTCATATGTGTTATCTTCATTATTATATGATTAAAAAATAGGATCCTGTGGATTCAATGCTCAGTGCAGAACAACTTTGCACAAACCTCAGTGTTTCTGTCTTCCTGGCTTCAGCGGTGAGCTTATATAATTTATTTGCATGCTAATTTATTGGTCTCTCAAAATGTAAGTTAGCTAATGAAAATATAAATAATAACAAATAATCATTATTTTTTTTATTACTGTAGGAGATCCTTTCCACGGATGCTATGAAATAAGAATTGAACCATCTAAAGCACCTGAGATCATTGATCCATGTAATCCATCGGTAAGCAATAAATGCATAAGCATATTTTAATCATAGTTATGTACAATTTTTCGTATCCAATAAACGTTGATGGCTGAATCGCTCTAATTTTTATTAGCCCTGTGGAGCAAATGCTCGATGCACGGAAAGAAATGGAGCAGGATCTTGTGTTTGCCTTCCAGAATATTTTGGTAAGCATTGCTTTTTTAAAGACTTTTTAAGGCATAAATATAATTTTCATAGGCTTGTATGCAATTCAAAAAATGACCATTTGTAATAATGAGTGTACATTTTTGTTTCAGGTGACCCTTACAGTGGTTGTCGACGTAAGTTTGCTCTTTTTCCATGATTTAATTGTGTATGTCTTCTGTACTAATTTTTTTTAATTTTTCTTTTGAACCTTGGATGTTGTTCCTGTTAATGAAATTGCTCACATTAGCGGAATGCGTGGTAAGTATTTCAATGCTTATTTGTTATAAGTTATTTGTATTCTTGCAGCAATGTAAAATTTCCATTTTTATTTTAAAGATTAACAACGACTGTCCCCAAAACAAGGCTTGTGTTCGTAATAAGTGTGAAGATCCTTGTAGAGGTATACATGAATCCTACTAATTAAAAACCAAACGAAAACATGCATTTTAATTCATTAATTACTTTCTAGGCACTTGTGGAATCAACGCATTGTGTGAAGTTTTCAATCATGTGCCTGTGTGCTCCTGCGAGCATGGTTATACAGGTTCGAATTTGATCATAACATTATCATTTGCATTTTTTTAAATGGTAAAGACAAAGTTGTACAATGTATTTATATGTCATTATTATAAAGGTGAACCCTTCCAAGGATGTCATAGGATCCCAGAACCAGAAAGAGTTATCGCCAAAAGAGATCCTTGCCAACCTAATGTAACGATCATATATTTTTGCAAATAAATGAGTATTTTATCGTTCCATAATGATACATTTAATAATTAAGCTTTGTTATATTTAAAATAGCCATGCGGTCCACACAGTCAATGTAGGGTAAATAACGATGTGGCTGTCTGCTCTTGCTTAACTGGGTATATTGGTCAACCCCCCTCTTGTAGACCTGAATGCGTTCAGTCATCTGAATGCGATCTTGACAAAGCATGTGGTATGTTAAAAATTTTAATTTTCTTTATTCGCAATAATAAGTAATTCTCATGACTTTTCATTTTTTTAACAGTGAACATGAAATGTGTGGATCCATGCCTCAATGGTGAGTAATGCTAACATTTTTTATTTAATAGAACTTATAAAATCTGAGAAATACCAACTTTAAGGTTACATTTTATATTCGGTAGGTCCATGCTCAGCCCAAGCGTTGTGCAAGGTGCTAAACCATTCTCCTATTTGCACTTGTCCACCTGATCATGAGGGTATTTAAACTTATATTTTCACTAAAATTCTTTGTATATAATTAATCTTATTTACAATAACTCAAATTATGTGTGATAACGTTTGTAAATGATGAATTTAGGAAATCCATTCGTCAGTTGCGTTTTCCGGGTACAAGCTGTGAAAACTCCAGAAGATCCTTGCAGTCCTTGTAAGCTTTAATTGAAGCAAAAAATTTAAAATACACAATTCTTCGTTTCCTTTTTTACAATGAACTTAAATGAATGATCATATTAAGCTCCTTGTGGACCTTACTCAGAATGTAAACGTATAAATGATCAAGCTGCTTGCTCCTGTCTACCTAATTATATTGGAGCTCCTCCAAATTGCAGACGTAAGATTTAATTATATTTCAAAAGTAAAATTTCTAAATGGACTTAAATTAACTGGTATTTTTAAAATTTTCTATACACCTGTAAACGATGTATTCGTGATCTTCAATTAAATTCTTTCTGTTATTAGCGGAATGTTCGGTACGTACACATAATTTATTTTATAAAGATCAAACCTTTATGATAATTCTAATAACCTGTGTTTTCATTTTCTTTTGCAGATTGATCCTGATTGTTCTGCTGATCGAGCTTGTGGTAAGTAAAAATAAAAGTCTTTGCATTTTAATCATAATAAGCTGAAGTTCAGTTCTTAACATTGATTTGTTGTATTATTTTCCTCTAGTCAATAATAAGTGCCGAGATCCTTGCATAGGTATGCATACCTTCAATCTTTCGTTTTTAAAATTTGAAAAGAACATTCTTTGAAATAAAAACGTTTAAATGTAGGGGCCTGTGGTTACAATACGAATTGTCGAGTCGTCTCTCACCGACCTCAATGTTACTGCCTTGAAGGTTTTGTTGGAGATCCATTTAACGGATGCCAAGAAACACCAAAGTACTTACCACCGCCAGTCCAAATTGAACATATTGATCCCTGTAACCCATCTGTAAGTTTTAAGTCTTTCATTAACTGTCATTGCATTTCTAATATAATTTGTTAGTTCTTACCGGTGAATTTTAATATAATGCTATTTTAATCATTTTTAGCCATGTGGAGCCAATGCAGTTTGCACTGAAAGAAATGGAGCAGGATCTTGCGTTTGTTATCCTGAATATTTTGGTAATTATGAAATTAAATCTTAATCGAAAATTTATATTTATAACGATGACACCTTCGACTATTTGTTTTGTCATTGAATTAAATAATAAAACAAACTATTCTGAAATTATCTTAACTTAAACCAAATTTATTATATTGCAGGGGACCCTTACACTGGATGTAGACGTAAGATTATACTTTCTAGATTTAAAATGTTATTTTACTTGTGTTTCATGAAGGGAATCTAATCTTTTTTTGTTTCTTTTCATTGTCACTTCTAATTAATGCAAATCCTATATGGCATTACTTTTGGTATAAATAGCGGAGTGCGTGGTAAGTCACAGTTTTGTTTTAACTTTTACTAATAAAAAAATCTAAAACAAATATTTGAATTCTCAATATCGTTTTTGCAGCTAAATCAAGATTGTCCTAGTAATAAAGCCTGCCAAAACAACAAGTGTCGGGATCCATGTCCAGGTACAATTAAATAAAAAACTGATCATGTGAATTATTTTGTTTTAATCTCAATTCACTATTAATTATTTTCACTTATTAAGGTGTATGTGGTTATAATGCTGAGTGCCATACGTATCAGCATGTTCCAACTTGTACTTGCATATCCGGATTTGTGGGTATGTATCACTTAAGATCTCTTCTTCAGTCTTCTCAGTCACTCTGTTCCTGTAATTTATAATGTAAATAATAAATGATTACTTTTTAGGTGATCCATTCCAAGGATGCCGGCAACAAATACGTAAGATATTTAACATTTCTTATTTTTACTTTAATTTAAATGTCCATCTTAATTATTCTTTCTTGTACAGGAGAAGAACCAAGACCAACCAGTCCTTCAGACCCTTGCCACCCCTGTATGTTTAATTATTCTGTTATTAAATAGCGTTTCACAATGGTTTTTTTAGTGCAAATGTTTATGAAAAATGTTCTTGTATTCCTCAGCTCCTTGTGGACCATACAGTCAATGCAGGAATTCCAATGGAGCACCGTTATGCTCCTGTCTACCCAATTATATAGGTAACTTTTCATATCAATAATTTTTGGGTTTAATTGTTTTTCCAGCAGTCATTTAGTGATGTTTGTACTTTAATAATCCAATAATAGGCTCACCCCCATCGTGCAGACCAGAATGCGTTACGTCATCCGAATGTTCCTTAGATCGAGCTTGTGTTGGAATGAAATGCATTGACCCTTGCGCTGCTCAGCCCTGTGCACCAACGGCAACGTGTAAAGTGGTTAACCATAGCCCGATATGCTCATGTCCTCATGGATATATTGGTTTGTGACATTTTACATACATTTAACTCTTTTAAATCGGTTTTTAAATTGTTTCATTGTCAAACAACAATTTTTGATCATTTCATAGGTGATCCTTTCTCAAGTTGTCAACCGCAGCCAGTTGTCAAAGAAGAGGCACCTCGAGATCCTTGTCAACCTTCTGTATGTCATATTTGATATCTCATATCCAAATGTTTTCTATTAAATACATAACACTTGTAGTTTTCATTGAGATGCTTTTTAATTTAATTAGCCATGCGGACCCTTCAGTGAATGTAGAGTTATTAATGGCGTTGCGGCGTGTTCGTGTCAGTCCAATTATATTGGACGACCTCCTAATTGTAGACGTAAGATAAATAAAATATTGGATTTCTCGTTTTATTTTTTATTGATAATACATACGTTACGAAGTCTTACTAATGTGTAATGAAATGTTGTCTTTTTCATAATTCTTCTTTATACTATGCGTACACCGAATCAGCGGAATGCACGGTAAATGTTTGTACTAATATGAGAAACTTGAAAGTCGTTTCCTATCCAATATGATTTTTTACAATTATTGTTTACAATTATTGTATCTAGATTAATGCTGACTGTCCAAGTGATCGAGCGTGTATAAATCAGAAATGTCAAGATCCATGTCCAGGTATAAATTAGTAAACATTATAACAGATGTTGATGACGAATTATAAGTGCTTAGTAATTTTATTCTCATGATTTGGTTTCAGGCGTGTGCGGATATAATGCTGAATGCCGTGCGTTCTTGCACCAAGCCAACTGTCACTGTTTAAGTGGTTATACGGGTGTGTAAAAAATATTGATTACAAAATTCAAAATAGTAATTAAATAATGATAATACTTTAGCTTAGTGACTTAAATTTAAGTATGGATTGTGGAAATTAGAATTTGTTGTTGGTTTATACAGGTGATCCGTTTAGTGGATGCAGTTTAACTCCAACTTATCTGCCACCACTTAAAGCGGAAGTCATTGATCCTTGCAACCCATCGGTGAAAAACTATCTTATTAAATTGAATAATTCGGGAATCTCCAGTATTTTAGCTAATGTTAATTTTGGTTTCAATTGATTGCAGCCCTGTGGATCCAATGCTGTTTGCAAAGAACAAGCTGGAGCTGGGGCGTGTGTTTGTCTGCCAGAATATTTCGGTAAGTAAATTATGTACATTTTTATCCGTCAATTTTATGGACAATATACAAAATAATCTTTGCACAGTTATGATAACCATGCATTTTATATTTTTATAGGTGATCCATACGTTGGATGCAGACCAGAATGTTTGGTACGTTGTTCAAAAGATATTTGTTAGGAGATTTGATCAGTTTAACGTGGGGGTTTGTCCTAATTTTTACTTGGGATTTCTTTGTTACAGCTAAATCAAGACTGTCCAAGTAATCGAGCTTGTATCAATAATAAGTGTAAAGACCCATGTCCAGGTAATATTACATTTTTAAATAAGTTTTTATTTAACATTTTAACAGTTATGAATGCATACTTGCCTTAAGCCTTAATATTTTAAAGTCTTATTAACAATTAACAACAATCCTTACTTTAAATGTGTTTTAGGCGTGTGCGGATATAATGCCGTTTGCCAGGTGCTAAATCACGTACCGACTTGTTCATGCAATCAAGGATTCATAGGTATGACTTTGTGCTTTGACTTTAAAGAAGAATTTGAATTTGAATTTGCTTACATAAATGTTTAAAAATTACAACATCAATTCCTAATTATGGTCATATTTTATTAAAGGTGATCCATTCCGAGGATGTCAAGAAATTCGTAAGTCTTGCATTATCATAATCTCAACACTCTGATCTTTTTTCTTTAGATTAAGTTGACGGTATTGCTAACTCAACAATGTTTCTCAAAAAATGTAGGTCAGCCTCCACCTCCACCAGAAAAGGTTCGGCAACCACCTTGTCAACCATCTCCATGCGGACCATTTAGCTTATGCAGAGAAGTTAACGACGCTGCTATTTGCTCATGCCAACCTACATATGTTGGTAAGAAGTTACACCCCATTTTTCATGTTCAAAAACTTTCTGCAACAATATACCTATACAAAATATCAAAGTTGCTTTGCTTACAAGTTTTGGATGTTTTTAAATCGATCGGAAATATTTTAAATTTTTTGACTTTTGTGTTGTTTCTAACATAAACAATTTAATTTATTTCATGTTTTCTCTTGCACCAAAATAGGATCTCCTCCTAACTGTCGACGTAAGATTTTATTCTTGTTTTTAAAAATAAATATAACAATCATAAAATGTGTTGCTTAAATACTAATATTGGATTATTTTAATTTTTTCCACCTCTTGACAATTGATGTTGAACTGAATTTGAAAACAATAGCGGAATGTGTGGTAAGAAAATGGCCAGTTTTATATCTTAAGGAAAAGCCTTTTGTTTTTTAATAATAAAGATTAATTTCTTGTTTGATTACTCTTACGTAGATTAACGCGGATTGTCCTCTGAATCGAGCATGTCAGCGATCAAAATGTGAAGACCCTTGTCTAAATGGTCCTTGTGCTCCAACTGCTCTGTGCAAAGTTCATAATCACAGTCCAATTTGTTCTTGTCCGAGTGGTTTCACAGGTTAATGTCAATTTGAATATTTCGTCAATATCAGTAATAGAGATAAAAAACCAACATTCATAGAATTAATAACTTTTCAGGAAACCCATTCAGTGGATGTATGAAAGAAATTGTAAGGGTTCCTACTGAGCCTGTGGATCCATGTAATCCTTGTAAGTACAAAGTGCAAATCTATAAAATCCTATAAAATCTATAAAGAAATTTTGATTTTGTATACTGATTAACACAACCTACAATATTTTTATTGCATAGCTCCTTGTGGTCCATACAGTCAATGCCGCGCTATAAATGGACAGCCAGCTTGTTCTTGCCTAACCAATTACTTAGGTATGTTAAAGTTTTCATAAAAATTGTTAACAGTTATAATTTATGCATTTTAAATTTTGAATCGAGTTGTTCAAATGCTTTAGTTATTGAATTAATTTTAAATGTGTATTTATTTCAATGCTTCTTCCGATTTCAGGATCTCCTCCTAATTGCAAACGTAAGAAAATCTTAAGTTTAATATTATATTATGAAATATAACTATGAATTCAATTTAATTTAATTTTAATGTTCATTTTTATTTTTACTCATTTTCTTCTTACCCGGATTACATAATTCAGCGGAATGTGTGGTAAGTAAATATTTATAAAATTCTTACCAATAAGTCATCGATTATCTATCTACCTAATTATCATGCTTATAGGACTTACAAATAACTATGTGTATTTTGTAGATAACGCCAGAATGTCCGCTGGATAAGGTTTGTGTAGCAGAAAAGTGTCGAGACCCATGCGAAGGTAAATGCTTGGTGTAAAAATTTGAAAGTTGTTTTTATAAATTTAAACATAAAGTTCAACCATAATCATAAACTTTCAACTTAGGTGCCTGTGGGTACAACGCTCAGTGCCGAACTACCAACCATCAGCCACAGTGTTATTGCCTGGAAGGGTATGTTGGAGATCCATTCCAAGGCTGCTCTCTTCGACCTGTTGAACCTCCTCGAATAGTTGAAGAAACTCTCGATCCATGCAATCCTTCGGTAAGTTATTGAAATTGATTAATTGAGTAAATTGATAGATTTTTTTGCTCTTGAATTCAATAAGTTGTAATTATGATTATGTACATAAGCCTTGCGGAGCTAACGCTCAATGTCGAAACAGAAACGGTGCTGGTTCATGCGTTTGCCTGCCGGAATATTTTGGCGATCCCTATAGTGGTTGCCGACGTAAGATTTCATTATTCCTATTTCATGTTAATTTTTTACTCTTTACGTTGAACTAATAATGAACCATTTTTTGCATGATTGAAAAACCAACCTGTTATCCTTGTCTTCTGCAGCGGAATGTGTGGTATGTATAACTTTCTACAATGTTTACAATTTAAAAGTTAATACTATGACTTAAAAAATAAATAACATGCCACAATTAAATTAATGTTTTGCAGATTAACAACGATTGCCAGCAAACCAAAGCTTGTGTTCGTAACAAGTGCGTGGACCCTTGTCCAGGTAACTTTATATTAAAATTATAGTTATTTATCGAATCCCCAAATATCGGAAAATTTTACTAAACGTATATTTTTCAAGGTGTTTGCGGACAAAATGCTGAATGTTCTGTAAGGAACCATGTTCCAACCTGCTCATGTATTCATGGTAAAGCTATTCTTTTTAATTATCTCAAATAGTTTACGTCAGAGAATAAATACACGTTTATTTTAATTATTTTTAGGATATATTGGAGATCCATTCAGAGGATGCTATCAGCAACGTAAGGGATTTTAATATTCTATAACATTTTCTAGCGTGTAATTTTTTAAGTACTCCTTGACAATGTTAAAAAGTTTCAAATCGGGGTATTGGAAATGGTCGTCATGCATAAAGTTAAATTTTGTGGCCCAACGGTAAGAGCTAGAATATGTTTGAGCCACTTGTCTCCATTCTCTATTAAATTTCCTAAATTTTGGTGTAAATTACACGATGATCATTTGACCCTGTTGGGCTGCAATGTCAACCCCGTTTAAAAAATTTACTTATGGGAATTCAATGTTTAAGAAAATTTCCATGGATTTTCGAACCCCGCCTTAACGCGTTTTTATCATTGTATTTCATACCTATGTAGCACCTCCAGAGCAACCTAAAGTAGAACCTCGCGATCCTTGTAATCCATGTAAGTTTTATACTAAAAATAGTTAAATTATCGTAAATACTTTTGTTGTATCTTTCAATATATACGTCATTGTGCTTGTATTGTAGCTCCTTGCGGTCCAAACAGTCAATGCCGTGCTATCAATGGTGTTGCCTCTTGCTCTTGCTTAGAGGGTTATATTGGTTCGTGTTATTTTTCAGATTTTTTTCTACAATTATTACTATGAAATGCCTACGTGCTTGAAGTAATTGATGATATCTGAAAATATAGGTTCACCACCATCCTGTAGACCAGAATGCATACAATCATCAGAATGTCCGTTAAATCGGGCTTGTCTAAACCAGAAATGTATTGATCCATGTATCTCCGGACCTTGTGCTCCAACGGCAACTTGTAAAGTTGTAAATCATAGTCCAATCTGTTCTTGTAAAGAAGGTTTAATAGGGGATCCATTTTCCGGATGTCGGCAACCCATTATTCGGGAAGAGGCTCCTAGAGATCCTTGTCAACCATCTGTAAGTCAAGTAACGCATGATTTTATTATCTTAAATTGACATACCTGCAATTAAAGACTTATTTTTATTTATTTTTGTTATCAGCCTTGTGGGCCCTTTAGTGAATGCAAAGTTATTAATGGCGTCGCAGCATGTTCTTGCTTGCAAAATTACATTGGGCGACCTCCAAATTGTAGACGTAAGCTGATTTCTTGTATTCTGTGTCATTAATGTTTTCTTGAAAAGCTAATCACAATTATTTGTTTTATTTCCCTATTGAATATAAATCTTGGCCTGAACAGCGGAATGCACCGTAAGTTTTAATTGAAACGTATTTGTTTAGCAATATCGTCATTGTTTAGTAAAAACGAGTGCAAGATATTAATTTTTTATATTAAACTCAATAGATCAATGAAGATTGTCCAAGTGATCGGGCATGTATCTCGCAAAAATGCCAAGATCCCTGTCCAGGTAAAAATTTGTAGAACTTGATAACACCAGCGCAACAGCACACATACGACAAGATTGATGATTATATGCTAAATTACAGGTGCATGTGGGTACAATGCTCTCTGCCGTACTACCAATCATCAGCCACAATGCTATTGTCAAGAAGGATATGTGGGTGATCCATTTAATGGATGTTCCCCTAAGCCTGTTGAACCACCACGATTACAGATAGAGGAGAAATTAGATCCATGCAATCCTTCGGTAGGAATCAGAATATTTCTAAATGCTACATTACAAATTTATTTTGAAGAATTTTTGTAACAAGTTACTCTCGCAATTTTTTTTAGCCATGCGGAGCTAACGCTCAATGCAAAAACCAAAACGGAGCTGGGGCTTGTATCTGCATTCCAGAATATTTCGGTAAGCATGTTTTCATGTTCAAGTAATATAAATGTATCTTTACAGCAGACTAAAATTGCATAATTGTTCCATTATCTTATCTTTAGGTGACCCATACGTTGGCTGTCGACCTGAATGCTTGGTCAATAACGATTGTCCACAGACAAAAGCATGCATTCGAAATAAATGCGGTGATCCTTGTCCAGGCGTATGTGGTATAAATGCTGAGTGTAGTGTACGAAATCACGTACCAACATGTACTTGCATTCAAGAATATATTGGTGATCCATTCCGCGGATGTTATCCAAAGCCACAACCGACTCCAGAACCTGTCAAACAACGGCCTCGTGATCCTTGCAATCCATCACCCTGTGGACCTAATAGTCAATGTCGTGCTATCAATGGTGTTGCATCTTGTTCTTGTCTAGAGGGCTATATAGGTTCACCACCTTCCTGCAGACCGGAATGCATTCAGTCATCTGAATGCCCGTTGAATCGCGCTTGTGTCAACATGAAATGTGTTGATCCTTGCCCAGGCGTCTGTGCTCCAACGGCAACTTGTAAAGTCGTTAATCACAGTCCAATATGCTCCTGTCCGCAAGGGTTTATAGGCGATCCTTTCACTGGATGCCACCCGCAACCTGTTATTCGGGAAGAAGTTCGCAACCCGTGTCAACCTTCACCATGTGGACCCTTCAGTGAATGTAAAGAAATCAACGGAGTTGCAGCATGCTCTTGTCTTCGTGATTACATAGGATCACCTCCCAACTGTAGACGTAAGACTTGTCCTTGTTCATCTATTTCATATTGTACACGTAGCTCCCATTTCTAAATCTATTTTGTTTTTTTCCGTGTTTTTTTTTGGATTGATCCATTATTATCTTTAACGCCTTTTATCCTCATCAGCGGAATGCACTGTAAGTTTATTACTATTTGGTTCTAAAATCTAGAATTACCTATATATGATAGAAAATAATTGAAAACCTAAAGCAAGTCATCGATTGCTTTTATTCCTTTCCTTTATTTTATCGCTTAATAATATTAGTCAACTCTCTTTTAGGTTGACCCTGACTGTCCCAGTGATAAATCTTGTGTTCGTAATAAATGCCAAGATATTTGCATAGGTAAGGTCACAGAAATCAAGGAATACGCTATGTCTCATTTATCAGGTTGTAAATAATGCAAAATTTTGCCGTAGGAGCTTGTGGTTTCAACGCGTATTGTAAGACCATATCCCATAGACAACAATGTTATTGCAATCCTGGATTTACAGGTAAAACGAAACTTACACGACATTCGGCATTTAAGCTCAGTATAACATTACCACAATGTAAAATTTTAAAGGCGATCCATTCAACGGATGTTATGAAATTCGGCAAGAACCATCCCCACCACCACAAGAAATTCTTTCACCATGTACTCCAAACCCTTGTGGTTAGTTTAATTTAATTTAATGTATTTAATTCAATCATTTATAAATAAATTATTGATTAAAACAAATCGTTAGTCGTTACACTGAATTCTCTAATTAATCAATCATTGGTATTGAAATTCATAGGTTCGAATGCAAGGTGTACTACCAGGAATTCGGCCGCTTCCTGTACTTGTATAGAGGAACATTTTGGTGACCCATACGTTGGGTGCCGACGTAAGTACCAGTAGTTCTTCTGTGTCTCAATATTTTAATAAAGTATCAACTTATGATTTTCTTTTTACCCTTTTAATGCTCATTCGAATTGCGGCTATCAGCGGAATGTGTACAATCAAATGAATGTGCCAGTGACAAAGCTTGCATACGCAATAAATGCAAAGATCCTTGTCCAGGTATGATACAATTCGACAATTTTATTTGATGATATTTGATTATTGTATTTCATAGTTTTAAATTTGTTCTATTTTGTAACTTTTTTATAGGCGTCTGTGGAATTAACGTAAGCGATACTGTTTTTATGAAAAACAAATCACAAAAGACAAAATTACTCTCGCAGAAAACACTTGAAAACAATTCAATGTAATTTGTTGCTCTAATTGAAGTGTTTAACTCATTGTTTTTTTTACTTTAGGCTCAATGTACTGTCATTAATCATGTACCCGTTTGTGAATGTAAGTTAAAATTTGGACTTCGTGTTTCACTTTCACCAAAACCTGCTACAACGGTACATAATGATATTTGATTTTTTAGGTTATGCTGGATATACTGGTGAACCATTATCAAGTTGCAGGCAGATTCCACCGCCGCCCCCAAAACAACAAATAATAAAAACAGATCCATGCAATCCATGTAAGTTCTATATTCGATTCCTTTATGGCTTTCCAGTTTAGATATTATAACAATTTTTCATGAAATGTTTGTTTCATAGCTCCCTGTGGACCATACAGTCAGTGCCGAGCTATTAATGGCGTGGCATCTTGTTCCTGTTTAGAAGGTTATATTGGTAAGTATTTATTTTCCTGTTTTGAGCCTAACAGTCTAAAATTCAAATGACATTAATATTAAGCAATTCATAATAATTGAATACTGTGCAGGTTCTCCACCATCATGTAGACCAGAATGCCTTACATCTTCGGAATGTCCGTTGAATCGCGCTTGTGTCGTAATGAAATGTGTCGATCCCTGCATCTCTGGACCTTGCGCTCCAACGGCAACATGCAAAGTTGTAAATCATAGCCCAATATGCACATGTCCTCCTGATTACAATGGAGATCCATTTTATCAATGCTACAAAATTCAAAAAATTGATCCACCCCCAGAGATTCGAAATCCTTGTCAGCCATCCGTAAGTAAATTTCAGTTCTATATTTTAAAATTTGTGAACCGCATGAATTAATTATATTCATAATTTGATGTTCATACAAATAGCCATGTGGACCCTTCAGTGAATGCAAAGAAATTAACGGAGTTGCAGCATGCTCTTGCCTTCGGGAGTACATTGGCTCACCTCCTAATTGCAAACGTAAGATTTTCTTCCAAAATGTTTTTGTTTCCACGTTATATAAATATTGAAATCGTAATAATTATTTGTTTTTTTCTATTTAATTGTTGTCTATTATTCAACAACAGCGGAATGTTCGGTAAGACCTGAATACTATTATTGACAAAATAATTTTTATTGTACAAGTTACATATATGTGCTTTTTATGAAATTTATGCTTTTTTATTTGTTTTTGAATAGATCGATCAAGACTGCAGAAATGATCAGGCATGTATAAGAAACAAATGCCGTTCGCCATGTGATGGTACATGTGGAATAAATGGTTTGTTATTTTTAACTTTACCTAATTTGAATATTTTTCTTTGGAACTACTTGATAAAGTTCATGATGTTCTATTATAGCTGAATGTCGAACATCAAATCACAGGCCCCAGTGCTATTGCAGTAAGCCATATTCTAAAATTTCGTAGTAACATAGTATGTAAAATAATTAATGACGTAACAAATAATTAATGGCATTATTTCTTAATAGTTCCAGGCTATGAAGGTAACCCTTTCTTCGAATGTAAACTAATAGTGGCACCAACACAAGCCCCTGTCAGAGATATTGTTGATCCTTGTAATCCATCGGTAAGAAATCCATTTGTTAAACCTTTTTCTATTAATGTTTGTACCTTTTTTACTTGATTTTCTTTAACTTTCTTAAATATGCTTTTAATTTAGCCTTGTGGACCGAATGCTGTTTGTCGAAATCAAAACGGTGCTGGAGCGTGCCAATGCATTCCAGATTATTATGGTAATTAAATTAGAATGCATAATTTCTGCTAATCACAAGCTTGTCGCTTTTGTAACTCACTAAATGAACCTATTTTGATTTAATTTTTTGCAGGTGATCCTTATAGTGGTTGTCGACGTAAGATATACTAACTTTTTATAATTTCATACAATTACCATACAAGAGCTTTTAAATTTATGTTTTTCTTATGTTTAACAATCTATGTACTCTTCAAAATTTCTTATCGTTACTTTCGTATTTGCAGCTGAATGTGTTGTAAGTAAATTATTCAGAAGACTTTGTCCCATGTAGTCTTAAAAATAATTTGCAATAAATAAAACTGTTCATTTACTTCCAAAGGTTAACAATGACTGTAGCAGAGATAAGGCTTGCATAAGCTACCATTGCAAAGATCCATGCCCAGGTATTATGATAAACAGTATTTATTCCCTAGTATGACTTACGAACTTAATAATTGACATCCTTTCTTCAACTTTCAATTTTTTTAGGCGTCTGTGGACTGAATGCTGAATGCAGGGTAAAAACCTTTTTTTCTTATGGCTGTTTCATTATGGTAAGCTTTTTTAAGAGAATAAATCCGTTATAAAATAAATTAAATTTTTTTTACAGGTTTCAAACCATATTCCGACGTGCACTTGCATAACAGGATATACAGGTTTGTTAATTTTTCCAGCCGGTGTTATTTTTTTTAAATTTCACAGTCTACAATTAATGATTTTGATGCTTATTGATTTTACAGGAGAACCATTCTCAGCTTGTTTCCCTGAACCTACGAAACCCACAAGAATAGAAGCACCTCGTGATCCTTGCAGTCCATGTATGTTCAATTAATTATCTCCATTAATGCGAAGCAATTATTTCATACGTATGCATAATTTCTTTCATTAGCCCCATGCGGACCGTACAGCCAATGTAGAGCCGTTAACGGTGTTGCATCTTGCTCTTGTCTTCCGACGTACATTGGATCACCTCCTAATTGCAGACGTAAGTGTTTGGTTAACAATTTTAAACTGTTTAAATCTTACAGTAATTGTAATTTTTTCAACTCTTTTGTTCTTGGGCACTGTCAACCTTATTGTAATACTATAAATGGCGTTTGGAATTCATCAGCGGAATGTAGTGTAAGTATATTTAAGCTCTATTTCGATTCTCCTGAAGTAGGTTTCAAATCAAATGCCATAATACTTAACTGTTTAATACTTTTTTATTTTGCAGATAAATTCAGATTGTTCTTTGAGTCTTGCTTGTCGAGGCCAAAAATGCATTGACCCATGTCCTGGTACATGTGCTCCAACAGCAACTTGTAAAGTTGTGAACCACAGCCCAATATGTTCATGTCCACAAGGCTTTATTGGTACATTTACATATACTAATGTGCAATTTCATATCATTTTAGGCTACTTTTACTAACGGGGATTCAAACTTTTATATAGGCGATCCCTTTTCTGGATGTCAACCTCAGCGAATCATTCCCGATGAGGCACCAAGAGATCCTTGTCAACCTTCTGTAAGTCTATCTTTAGTAAAAATTATCTTTTCAACTATTTAGTGTCAGAATATTTAATTGATTAATATTTGATCAGCCATGTGGACCCAATGCAGAATGCAGAGTTATCGGATCTACCGCGGCTTGCTCTTGTTTGGTCGGATATATTGGACGACCACCAAATTGCCGACGTAAATATTTTATTTCTGGATATTGCTTATAATTATTCGTATTATTAATACAAATTTTATTTTATTTGCTTAGCTGAATGCACACAAAATGAAGAATGCCCTTGGGATCAAGCATGTGGTGAGTTTTTATTATTATTTTAATTTTAATTTATCCTGTAACCCTGTTGTGTTTAATTTCAACCATCCTATTCTATTTCGCCAATAGTCAATAGAAAATGCAGTAACCCATGTACCCAGTGTACAGCTGCAAATTCTGAGTGTCGAGTTGCTAATCATAATCCAACATGTCATTGCTTACCTGGTTACACTGGAAGTCCTCAAATAAATTGCTACCGAATTGAAATAAGTAAGTAACTGAAGAAATATTTCAAGGTATAAAAACAATTGCTGACTTTTTCTATTTGTTTTCAGCAACACCTGCTCCCATAAGAGAAGCACCCCCAGAACCGTGCTCACCTTCACCATGTGCGTTATCATTTTTAATTTGATCACATATGATAATATTATTTAGTAACATAATTTAATGAATGTTTCGGAATGAATGTAGGTGGACGAAATGCAATTTGTAGAGTACAAAACGGAGCAGGTTCTTGTTCTTGCATCCCTGGATATTTCGGTACAAAAATGTTTACTATAATATTTATCTACATCATTATAACAAAGCAAAATACTTACAAATTTGTATTCTTTTGTAAAGGTGACCCTTACAGTGAATGCAAAGTTGAATGCGAAGTTAATGATGATTGTGATAATACCAAAGCCTGCATTGCATACAAATGCAAGGATCCTTGTCCTGGTATGATTTCTTAAAGCTATGCTGTATAGAAATAACAAATAAGTACGCGATATGAGATTGTAAACAATTTTGTTCGATAATTTTCTAGGCACTTGCGGACTCAGCAGCCGTTGTACTGTTGAAAGGCACATTCCTATTTGTTCATGTAAGTAATTCAAAATTCTTATCATCAATGATTTATACTTACGGTATAATACCCAACTATTTTTAGGTCCTGAGGGTTACACTGGAAATGCATTTACTCGATGTTATCCAATTCCAACGGAAGGTAATTTATAATACTTGATTGGAATATTTTTTATGCAATAAGTTTCTCCAACTTTTGTAATTTGGTTTCATGCTAGCAGTACGGCAGCCGATACCAACTGATCCTTGCCAACCTAACGTAAGTTATAATTTATTATCTCTCTCAACTGATAAAATCAGTAAATTTTCAAAAGGAGAGTATATACAGTTTATGATTATATATTTAAAACAGCCATGCGGCCCATATAGTCAATGTAGAGCTGTAAATGGTCAGGCATCTTGCTCATGCTTGCAAGGTTACATAGGTTCGTATGTCTTTTAATTTTTAAACTGCTAGCTGAACATGCTAAACTTCAAGTGCATGATATTAAATTACTGACACTAATTTAAATGATATAGGATCTCCACCATCTTGTCGACCAGAATGTATTACCTCATCAGAATGCGCAGATGATAAATCATGCCGAAATCAGAAATGTGTTGACCCTTGTCCAAATATTTGCGGCCGAGAAGCTATTTGCAAAGTCCGAAATCATAGTCCTCTTTGTAGCTGTCCACCTGGTAAATAACTGCTTTCTTAGCTGGACTTGTCTGAACGTACATAAGATTTCCATTTAATTAAATCCTTATGTTCAGGTTATACTGGGGACCCATTCAGCTACTGCTTTATCGCACCGACTCCACCTCCGCAACGTACGTGTTCAATTTAATCCTTCAAAGCTTTAAAATTATGAAAAGTTCTATAAATTATGGTCTTGTTTCTTTACAGTTGAAGTAATTCAAAGAAGAGACCCGTGTCAACCCTCGGTAAGAATCATTAGTAGCTCATCCTTTAAGCTAGTTCCTTTTTTTCTTTGTCACTCTGATTTTCATAAATGTTTTGTTTATTGTTGAATAGCCATGTGGACCATTTAGTCAATGCCACGCAATTGGAGATAGAGCAAGCTGCACTTGCCTCCCAAATTATATTGGTACGTACTTACTCTTTTTCAATGTAATCTTAATCTTAAACCTGACTGTACTAAGTAAAATGATTCATTTCGTTTCAAAACAGGATCACCTCCAAACTGCAGACCTGAATGTTTGCAAAGCTCAGAATGTTCTAGTCAACTCGCTTGCATATCAATGAAATGTGTCGATCCTTGCCCAGGTTAAAAATACGTTTTAAATATTCAAATACGATGAATAAATTAAATTGAGGAAACTATAAATTGTATTTTATTGGATTGTTTCCCATAGGAAGTTGCGGTCTGAATGCTCATTGTTCTGTTGTGAATCATATCCCTATATGCTCTTGCATCACTGGTTACACAGGTAAGATTTTACAATACAGGTTTCCGTTAGGATTGAACCAATGCTACTTTTCTGTGTAGTAATTACAATGACCTAACATCTGAATTTTGCTTTTTAAGGGGATCCGTTTTCACAATGTCACCCTATTCCACCACCACGTAAGTTTTGTTACCCGGTTTACTTTTCATAATAGCTGTAACCCGATTTTAAATTTATGAATTCATTTTCTTTCTGCAGCTCCAGTCAGAGACATTACAGACCCTTGCAACCCATCACCATGTTAGTATACATTTTTAAGACGGCATATTTTGAAATTAAAATAGTTCAAGATACTATTTTCTAAAGTTTTAAACTTTTTATTTGCAGGTGGTGCAAATGCAAATTGTCGCAACCAAAATGGTGCTGGATCCTGCCAATGTATTGAAGGATATTTCGGTTCGTTCTTTGGCTGATAAATATTTTGTATGTTTTGATAGAAACAAAGGGTGCTCAAAATTAGCATTTATTTTTTAAATATAGGTGACCCATACAGTGGTTGTCGCCCTGAGTGTATTGTATCCTCGGAATGTGCAAATCATTTGGCATGTCAAAATCAGAAATGTGTAGATCCATGTCCAGGTAAACTTTAAAGTTTTAGATGTCTTGAAACTTTATATTTGATAGGCAACCTTAAATTTAATATATATTTTTGATTTGTGCAGGTGTGTGTGGACAGAATGCTGAATGCTCGGTATGCTTTTTAGTTCGATCATGAATTCATCATGCATATTCAAAAAAATAGAAGTCTAGTTTACCAAATGTTTTTCAATGAATGCTTTGTGTGAACTATCAGATAACACTACAAAAAGTTGTTTAACTGTTATTAATTCTTATTTTACAGACCATTAATCATGTTCCTAGTTGCACTTGTATTCCTGGATATGTTGGTAAGAATGTTTTTTTTAATTCGTTCAGATTTTATAGAACTTGATGTTGTAATTGAGTTCTATGAACCGAATTAATTTTGTGCTTGTTTCTTCAAAGGTAACCCGTTCCATTTCTGTAAACGAGAGGAAACACCGCCTCGTAAGTTTATTAACATTTCAAAATAAAAATAAATTCCGATAAAGTTTTAAAATTCCTTTTCGTTATTCTGTAATATTTTCATTTGATTATTTTTTAGCTGTCCAAATACGAAGAAACCCCTGTCAGCCTAACGTAAGACAGTCTAATAATATTGTCCCGTTATAATTAATGCTATAATCATTTTGAAATTTCCGTTTTACCATAAAATAATAATTATTACATTTAGCCCTGCGGTCCGTACAGTCAATGTCGTGAGATCAATGAACAAGCCATTTGCAGTTGCTTGGCAGGTTATATTGGACAACCCCCATCTTGCCGTCCCGAATGTGTCACTAATAGCGAGTGTTCCCTTGATCGAGCTTGCGTACAAGAAAAATGTGTTGACCCTTGTCCAGGTATGAAATATATACGAAGGTACCAAAGGCACTTGATTTAAATATATAATTCTTCCAGGCGTTTGTGGACACAATGCTGTGTGTAAAGTACACAATCATAGTCCTATATGCTACTGTCCTCAAGGATATCAAGGTAAATTTAATTTTACAGAAAAAACCCTTGAACTTAATTTTTCAATTTTGCTCATGGCAAATCTATAGTAACTGCAATTCAACCGAAACACATGTTCTAATATTTAAAGGAAATCCATTCCAACGGTGCTCACCAATTCCACCCCCTCCCCCAGAACCAAAAGTCCCTCAACGTATTGATCCATGCCTCAACAATGGTCCTTGTGGTCAAAATGCATACTGCAAGGCTATTGGGGAAGTAGCTCAGTGTTTCTGTTACGAAAATTATATCGGTCAACCCCCAAACTGCAGGCGTAAGTACTTATAAATTTATGCTTTAAGAATAAATTGTAGTTGGCATTATAATTTTTTTGTTTTTTGCATGTTTGTTTGGACCATAATGCTTCTCTCAAATCATCAGTTGAATGTGTGGTAAGACTATAAATTTATACACATATAACGTTAACTTTCTAAACCTATTTTACTGAAAGTAAAAGGTGATTCGCCCAGGGACAGTTGCTTAATATATAAACTAAAATCTTTTTGCTACAAAATTTTCAGATAAACGAAGATTGTCCAAGAGACAAAGCATGCTCAAATCAAAAGTGCATTGATCCTTGCGCTAGTCAACCTTGTGCCCCAACCGCAACATGTCAGACAATTAATCATGCATCCATATGCACTTGCCCTCCTGGTTTAATCGGTAAGCGCTAATTCACAAAGTTCCATTTGTGACTGATTATCAATTTAATACGATGTTTTTTTTTTAATCTCTAGGCGATCCGTTCTATAGATGTTATCAACCTCCACTTGAACCTCAACAAAAACAACCCGCAAGACCTTGTGAACCTTCTGTAAGTCGTACTGAACTTTGAACTTATTCAATTGCGCTGCATATTGCATTGCTTATAATATAGAAAACATAATTATATTTGTGTATGTATGTATCCACAAATGTTATTTTGAATGATTATTTTTTTGATTTTCGGCAGCCATGTGGAACGAACGCAATTTGTAATGCTGTAAATGATGTCGGCTCATGTTCGTGTATCGAAGGATATTTTGGTAAAGAATAGCTAAAACATAAGCTTTTTATATACATTCTTTCAAATGTCTAACATTTTCTGTTTAACATTACTTTATAGGAGATCCATACGTAGCTTGTAGACCTGAGTGCGTCCAAAATTTCGATTGTCCACAAACCAAGGCGTGCGGTAAGTAAACTTTATGCATTAAAATAAATACAGGTAATCTGAAAAATGTTACATTAATATTAAACAATTTGTTTCATTAGTGCGAAATAAATGCGTGGATCCTTGTCCAGGTAGGTTATTAAAATGTTTTAAGTTCTTAATTTCGAAATTAAGAACCATTAATTTCGATGAAGAATATTGGCTTCCGTAATGTATACCATTAACTTGTACTTGCTTTCAGGCGTCTGTGGCCTTAATGCTCGATGCGATGTAACGCAGCATACTGCTGTATGTACTTGTATTGAAGGTAACATATAATCAGTCTTATGAATTATAGTTAATATGTAACTGCAAGTTTTACTCAATATTTGAATGTGTAATTTTAAAATGTAGGATACGAAGGAAATCCATTTAGCGCCTGCTACCCTATTCCAAAGCGACCTCCACCAGTCAAACAACCATCTAATCCATGTTTACCTAGTCCATGTGGTTCGTTTGATACATAATATATTAAACTTTTGAATTTTAGTAAAAGGCAATGTACAAAAAACTGAGTTTTAGAGAAAAAAAATTAAAGTTAATTTCGTTTTTAAATTGTAGGTCCATTTAGTCAATGTAAGGATATTGGAGGTTCAGCAATCTGTTCTTGCCTTCAAGGGTATATAGGAAACCCTCCGAATTGTCGACCTGAATGTGTTCAAAATTCTGAGTGCGCTTTAGATAAGGCTTGCGTAAATCAAAAATGTGTTGATCCATGTGCTAGTCAACCTTGTGCGCCCTCCGCTAATTGTAGAGTTCGTAATCACTCACCTATCTGCAGCTGCCCTCCAGACTATCAAGGTGAGGAACAATTATTTTTATTTCTTCCAAAAATATAATGTTCATTCTGATTGAACGTGTGGTTAATTTAAAATGTTTTAACTCAATTTTATAGGCGATCCTTTCGTTCGATGTTATCCAGGTTAGAGATTTTCTCATTGAATTATTAATTGAATATATTTTATACGTAGAAGATACAAATAATAAATACTTAAAAATAATGTTTTTTTAGTTGAGAAGATTCCAGAACCTATTCGCAAAGAATACATAGATCCTTGTTCACCAGATCCTTGTAAGTTTTGCTTTAATTTTTTATACTATAAATAAAGTCGGAATGTTTATGGCGAATAAAATGTATGGATCTTAATCAATAGGCGGCCAAAATGCACGGTGTGATCGCGTTGGAGACAAAGCGTCTTGCACTTGTCTACCGCTGTACTTAGGCTCACCACCTAACTGTCGACGTAAGGCTTATTGCCAAAAATGGATTATTTTTTATTGCCTTTTAAATAGTCGTTAATTTGTTGGTTCATTTCTTAATAGCTGAATGTGTTGTAAATTCGGATTGTCCAAGCAACCTTGCATGTCAGAATCTCCGATGCATAGATCCATGCCCTGGTAAGTTTTACCGGTTGCTTACTTACTGCTTAGAAATATCATAATTTATTTTGAAGGTGAAGTTAATTAAAAATGTTGTGGCTTAGGTGCGTGTGGAGTAAATGCTGTATGTACTGCTATAAATCATTCACCAGTATGTCACTGTATCAGTGGTTATGAAGGTTTGTTTTCTTCTCTATTTTTATTTTCATTAGGCTATTTTCATTTTCGCATCGTAAGTTAAATTTTTAATTGTAAGTTAAAAAGGAATTTGTTTTGAGTAACTAACACAATTTTTTTTATTTTTAAAGGAAATCCGTTCACGTATTGTCAACTGCCAGGTACGCCGATATTTACTCAATCAGTAGATTTTTAATAATTAAACTCAATAAGATTAGTGACTTAATTTAAGGTTCATACAATTTCTTCTTGAACATTATAGAAAGGAAGCCGGTACGGGAAGAAATTACAGACCCGTGTCAACCATCTCCATGTGAGTTAGCATTCCTTTATTATTATTAAAGCTTGCTAAAACTTGTTTGTATAAAGATCTTTGTTCACATTTTTTTCCAATGACTTTTGATAGGTGGAACAAATGCAGTTTGTACAGTAAAGAATGGAGCAGCGTCTTGTACATGCTTACCTGAATATCAAGGTAAGTTTTCCGACGTTTTAAGGTTCAATTCAATTATTATGAGTTATGCTGAAAACACGTTAATAAATTATATTACCTTTACTTTACTTTGCTAACGTATTTAATTTAATTTTTTAGGAGATCCATACGTCGCCTGTCGACCTGAGTGTTCTATTAATCCTGATTGTCCCAGAACAAGAGCTTGCGTTAGACACAAATGTGTTGACCCTTGCCCAGGTATGAATTATGAAAGCTTTAAAATTTGAAGTTAAATATTTATAAGGGTAACTAAATAAGTTGGTAATTGTTTCAGGCGTTTGCGGATTAAATGCACGTTGCGAAGTCTTGAATCATGTTCCTGTGTGCTCTTGTAAGATTCATTTTTTGTGCTAAATGTTTTGATGGAGTTCTTGCTATATTATTTTAATTCATGATTTTTTTCAACAATCTAGGCAACGATGGATATATTGGAGATCCATTTACGCAATGCCGTTTGAAACCACCACCTCCAACTTCACCTCCCGTTAGACGTGATCCATGTAATCCTGATGTAAGATACCTACAATTTTAAACATTTTTAGCAAGGAAATAAAAAATAACTTGAAAACTTATAGTATCGATTTTTAAAAATTAGCCTTGCGGTCCATATAGTCAGTGCAAAGAGTACAATGGTCAAGCCATTTGTTCATGTCTGGCTGGATATATTGGTAAGTATTTTGAGTACATTCGTCTAGTTTACATTGGATTGGATTAAAAGCAATTCTTAGCTTTTTGTATCATAATCCACAATTGCTTTGTATTCCGTCCGTACTATTGTTTATTTCCTTTTAAAAATTTGAATTTATTTTTTTTTATGATTCGTCTCTTCCAAAAACAGGATCCCCTCCAAATTGTCGACGTAAGTATTTCATAGCGAAATGTTGTAACACAATTTTTATTAGTAAAATAAAATACCTATAAATATAATTAATTTTTTTACTATTTGTTCTATATTGAAACGGATTACCATACCTCAACCAACAGCTGAATGTTTCGTAAGTATTTTTCATGCAGTTGGAATGAAAATACTTTATTTATACATAGTGATTATGACTTCAAGTTTACTCTTTTGTATAGGTAAATTCTGATTGTGCCCTTGACAAGGCTTGTCGCAACCAAAAATGTGAAGATCCATGTCCCGGAGCTTGTTCTTGGCAGGGTACGCATTTCATTCGTTTAATTTATAAGCATATCTGTCAGTAGAATTAACAAATTATTTTCATTATTCGAATTCGTAGCTCAATGTCGAGTGATCAATCACAGTCCAATATGTACCTGCGCGCAAGGTTACACAGGTAAAATATTTGAAAGCTTATTAAAAGTTCTTCTACGAGTTTTTTACTGATCTGAACAAAGTTGTAAAAAAGTTTATTTTTTGTTTATAAAGGGGATCCATTCTCCGGATGTAGGCCAATTCCACCTCCTCCACCTACTCCTGTAAAGGAAGCACCTCGAGATCCTTGCTATCCTGATCCATGTAATTTGATCACGATTAAGAAATTCAGTTCAGTAAATATGTAGGCCCATTAAAATTTGAATATTATTAATTGCAGGTGGAGCAAATGCCGATTGTACTGCTATTCAAGATCGAGCCCAGTGCCAATGTAGACCAACATTTATAGGTAAGAATTTACATTACGCCTACACCTTATAAAATATATCATAGTTGAACGAATTGTTGAAATTTTAAACTACAAATTAACGTGTTTTATTGGGATTATGTTCGATTTTATAACATTTATTTACTTTCACTTTTTTACAGGTTCACCACCTAATTGTCGACGTAAGTTTGTTTTACTAATGTTTATCCTTTTTTTATTTTAGTATGTGAACATTGAATATGTCTTTGTAATAATAATAATGTCTATGTAAATGTATTTACCTATTTAGCGGAGTGCTCAGCAAATTCAGATTGTCCAAATCATCTTGCTTGCATAAATAGCAAGTGTCAAGATCCTTGTCCAGGTAAGTTTTTAAAATTCAAAACGTTATCAAGCATATGATCTTGCAGATTAATAATTTTTATTGTCGTAACTAAATTCCAGGTTCTTGCGGGGCAAATGCTGAATGCTCTACAATTAATCACGTCGCAATATGCAAATGTCATGCAGGCTATATTGGTTAGAATTTAAAATTATTAATTTCAAATTTGTGTACAGTCCATTAAAGTAATACATTCCTGACCACATTAAAAATTACTTAACTTAATGCTTTGTAGGAGACGCATTTACCTACTGCTACCAGGAGCCCAAGAGTAAGTCTTTAAAATTAGTAATTTTTTAAAAATCGGAAATTGTTTATCACTAACTATTGTTGTCTTGATTGCAGAAATCGTCACTCCCGAACCAACTGATCCATGCAACCCTAACCCTTGTAAGTAACGATTCTTCGGAAGATTTTATCCTATGCATAAAAGAATTAGGTAGCTTAAGTGAATTTTTGAATTTTGATTAAAGGTGGAGCAAATGCAATTTGTCAAAATAGAAATGGAGCAGCTACTTGTACTTGCATCAGAGATTATTACGGTAAAAAGCATTTTTCGTAATTATTACTATTTTTATTATTCAATTTAATTTCAGTATAAAGATGAATTTGTTTCCATTGTAGGTGATCCATTTGTAGCCTGCAAGCCAGAATGTACTCAAAATAGTGATTGCAGTTCTGATAAAGCATGCCGAAACTTGAAATGTGAAGATCCATGTCCAGGAACCTGTGGTATGTTTCCCTTATCGATTCTTAGTTAATAATAAATGACAATCATTTCATAATTGTGTTGGCAGATTAATTAAATTATAGCATCGTTTACAGCTATGTATTGATTTGCAAGTTCGTTACATTGTTTTACAAAATTGCTTTACAGGTGTGAACGCCATATGCAGAACAGTGAACCACGTTCCTAACTGTGCTTGCTTTGAAGGTATGTTTTTTCTTCTTTTTTTATAAATAGGAATTGTATTCCTCCTTTAAAAATGCTTGAACGTACCATTTTATTTATTTTTCAGGTTACGAAGGAGATCCGTTTTCAGCTTGTAGATTGAGACCACCACCACCACAGATTCCTGGTATACGTTCAGAATTTTAAATTAATTTTTACATTTTTATATGACAATATTATTATTATTATTTATATTCAATTGTTTTGTATTATAGCTAAAAAGAAGGACCCGTGCAACCCATCGGTAAGTACCTGCAGAAACTCTGTTATCATGTAGTTTTACTAAATAAATTGTTAAAGAATGCAATTTTAATAATTTTACATTTGATTTAGCCATGTGGACCATTTAGTGAATGCAGAAACCAGAATGATCAAGCCGCATGCTTTTGCCTAACGGGATATATAGGTAATTTTTATATTTCACTTTTAAGGTTCTATTAATTTTAATTTACAATTACTTGAAATTAACAATGCTTTTTATGTTTTACAGGCTCACCACCTTACTGCAGACGTATGAACCCATTTCCTTAAACTATGACTTATACTAAATTTAAATATAACCCTTTAATTAATAATAGCTGATACAAAAGACTTAATTGTGATTGTCTTAATTTTATAATTTTCATGTGTTTCCCGAATTTTTTCCATTCACCTCTAATAACGTTGTTATATTTTGAAATGAGCAGCGGAATGTTCGGTAAGCTGATATTGTTCACCATACCTTTTGATCTTTAGTGTCTAAAACGTTTTCCTTATCAATAAATTTCTTTTATAATAATCAATGCAGGTTAACAGTGATTGTTCGTTGAGTCTTGCCTGCCGACATCAGAAATGTGTCGACCCATGCCCCGGAAGTTGTGGAACAAATGGTAAGCCTTAAACATTCAAACTTTATAAGTATGCCAAGGTAATAGTTACGTTTTATAAATCTAAAATTCCGTTAAATGCGACTACAGGATTATTTAAGTAATATCAAATCATATTCGTTTATTATGACTTCTCGTTGATGTGCGTTAAATTTTATTTTATTTTAGCTGAATGCAGAGTAATCTCTCATAGTGCAGTATGTTCTTGTCTCACTGGATATACTGGTAAAAAATGAAAATAATACGTAATTGTGTTCGTTAGAGATTACTAAGATAGTGGGAAAATGTTGTCATAAATCACGCATTTAATACAATTTTTTTTATAGGCGATCCATTCTACGGCTGTTCCAGGATTCCTGGCAAGTTACCTTTACTTTTTTCTATAATTTGAAATGAACAGTTTTGCTAAATATCGTGACTTTTTTTTTCCAGAACCAATTAAAGTCATTCCAATTGTTGAACAAGTTACTCGGAACCCATGCCAGCCGTCTCCATGTACGACTTTTTATTTCTATTCTGAAACATCGTTATACTATGATAGGAACTGAAAGATCTATAATTTTGAATGTTTAATTTTAGGTGGGCCAAATTCTGAGTGTAGGCCTACAGGACACTCTCCAACATGTTCGTGCAAAATCGGATACATTGGACATCCACCTCAGTGCCGACGTAAGAAAGAGTTTATAAATATTCGCATATTGCATTATTTTAATTTATTTAAATACAGTATCAATTTCATGCTTTCTTTGTTTTAAAATCCTACAGCGGAGTGCGTTGTGCATGAAGAATGCTCAAGTATTCAAGCATGTGTCAACTATAAGTGTAGTGATCCATGTTTAGGAGCGTGTGGATGGAATGTAAGTTAGACAAGAAAAAAAGTTAAATAGATTATTGAGCATAAAAGCTAATGTTATGGTAAATTTTTTAGGCAAGGTGTCAAGTTGTCAACCACAACCCTGTTTGCTTTTGCAATGATGGCTATACCGGTTAGAACCTTTTCCAAATTCTTCGCAAGTGTTTGATCCTGGTAAGCTTTAACTATGTTTTTTGATGTCTTATAGGTGATCCGTTCCGAAGTTGCTCAAGAATTCCAGTTCGTGAAATTCCTGTTCCCAAAGATCCATGTCCTCAGTGTGGACAAAATGCTCAATGCAAGCTCCGAGGAGACACCGGTTATTGTCAATGCAATCCCGAGTTTTTCGGTAATATGTTACGACATTATACTTAAAATAAAGCAAAACGTTTAATTAATTCTTTAATAAATTTAAATATTTATGATTCTTCAAAAAATTATAGGCGATCCTTATGTAGCCTGTAAACCCGAATGTGTTCTCAACAGTGACTGCCCATCTAATAAGGCCTGCCGTAATTATAAATGCGCTGATCCTTGCCCCGGTGCATGTGGTCAAAATGGTAAATTTTTGTTTGATTTTTACATCATTTTGTTTAGGAATTTGTGTATCATTGAGGTATAATTTTTATTTTTTATTTAATAGCTCGATGCACTGTGATCAACCATACTCCTGTTTGCTCATGTACGTTTGTTTTTTAATCTTGAAATAATAATTTCGATAATTATAACACTTCATATATTCAAAAGTTTCATATCACATATTTATAATAATTATGTTGTATGTTTTCTACAGGTAATGAAGGCTATATTGGGGATCCAAGTGTAGCTTGTAGACTAAAGCCTTCTCCACCGCCAACTCCAGTGAGAAAAGATCCATGCTATCCTGACGTACGTATTTATGTTGCTAATCCTAGTATTAATAAACTAGAAATAAGTTTGCATTTTTAACTTAAAGTTCGAATAGGCTAACATTACGGTTTTTATTTGATAACTAGCCTTGCGGACCGTACAGTCAATGCAGAGAATATAATGGTCAAGCCATTTGCTCTTGTTTGCCTAATTATATCGGTAAGATCTCATGTTTCATGTTCTCTCTCCAAGACCTGCAGTATACTAAGAATAAATGCAATATTAACACATTGGGGAAATCTACGTTAAACTTATATTTCTTCGGATAATAGGATCGCCTCCAAATTGCCGACCAGAATGCCTTGTGAATTCGGAATGTCCACTGCATTTAGCATGCCAAAACGAGAAATGTGTAGACCCTTGCCCTGGAAGCTGTGGACTTAATGCTCAATGCAGAGTTATCAGCCACAGTCCTATTTGTGTTTGCGATACAGGGTATACCGGTGAGT